>QZWT01000380.1:0-12721 GCA_004114315.1 Cochlonema odontosperma | reverse complement strand
TTTCGCGAAGACGAGGTATGTCACACGCTTCGCTGCTTCTTTCACACACACACACACACACCCAGATCTACCGCATCGACCACTATCTCGGAAAGGAGATGGTCAAGAACCTGCTTGTCCTGCGCTTTGCAAACGTGTTCTTTGGTGCAATCTGGGATCGACAGAACATCAGCAGTGTGCAGATCACCTTTAAAGAAACCATCGGCACCGAAGGCCGTGGCGGCTACTTCGACGAATACGGCATCATCAGGGATGTCATGCAGAACCGTAGCACTCCCCCTGTCGCATCCACACACACACAGCGTGGCTGATTCATCATTATTCCAGATTTGCTCCAAATCCTTAGCTTGGTGGCCATGGAGCGTCCTGCGTCCCTCGACGCCGAAGATGTGCGCAATGAGAAAGTGAAGGTGTTGCGATCCATCCGTCCATTGGACGCACAGGATGTGCTTCTTGGCCAGTACACCGCAAGCGAAGACGGAAAGCAGCCCGGCTACCTGCAGGACCCCACCGTGCCAAAGGACTCAAAAGCCCCCACGTTCGCCTCTGCCGTCTTGCATATCCACAACGAGCGTTGGGAAGGTGTGCCGTTCATTCTGCGATGCGGAAAAGGTAGGCGCATATACACACATACATCCACTCACACTCGCCCCCCCCCCCAGCACTCAACGATCAGAAAACAGAAGTGCGCATCCAGTTCCGTCCGGTGTCCAGTGCTATCTTCCCCAATCTGGCACGTAACGAAATCGTAATTCGTGTGCAGCCCCGTGAAGCAGTGTACATCAAAATGATGAACAAGCTGCCAGGACTCACGCTCGACACCACCATTTCGGAGTTGGACCTGTCCTACGATCGACGCTATAGCAACCGCGTCATCCCTGAAGCCTATGAAAGTCTGATCCTCGACTGCATCAACGGAGACCACTCGAATTTCGTGCGAGCAGACGAGCTAGACGCTGCATGGAAGATCTTCACCCCTCTCCTGCACCTCTGCGACGCAGGCAAAATACCCGTCGAGCAGTATGCGTTCGGGAGTCGTGGACCAGATGCGACCACCGCTTTTATCGAAAAACACGGCTATGTGCGCCACACCCAAAACTACGACTGGAAGTCGCCCGAGGGAAAGCTGTAGCATGGTGGGGTGCTGTAGCGCTGCGATGTAGTGCATGGGCGTGCTAAAAGTACATCACTCGCAAACTGCTCTCTCTCTCTGTCTCTCTCTCTATCAAAGCAATCAAGAGACGCCCATGCATTCTACCCCACCCTGTGCGTTATCTTTTCAGTGTGGGAGAGAGGCAAGGGCGGGCGCATGTCCGACATGTTGTCATGCGCACACGCAGCCTTGTTTGCACTTTCTGAAACCTCCGACACGTGCGAGCAGCGGCCGTCTACACCGCTGTCCCGCCAGCAATGAAGCGTGCCTTGTGCGAGCAAGCAGACGAAGGTAAACGGATCTCCACTCGTCCGAAACAAGAAGGCGGAGCGGAGTTGCTGATGCAGCGGTGGTGGCGGCAGTAGTAAACACACAACGCAGCACATCTGAACAACACCACGCCTTCGTTGGTTTATTGCATTCCGAGTGCACACCGCAAGGCTCCACCGCAGTCGTGGACCAGAACGAATCGCTGTGCAGGCTTTTGGTGGACGTGGCGTGTCGTCCCTCAGAAGACACTAGCGACGACAGCCGCTACCGCGCTGCACAGGCAACCGCGTCGTTGTTCTGCGATCCGGTCCAGCCGCACCCTGTGCCACAAGGCGCCACCGACTATTCGAACGGCACAACGCTGGGCTACCCTCTGCCTGAAGAGGCAGCGTTGAAGAATGGACGCGCGACAGACATGGCTGTCAGCGTGAACAGCAGCAGCAAGAGCCCGAGCAAGGCTAGTGAGAGTGAGCAGCACCAAGTGGTGACCCGATCCCACAGCATAGCGAGTTCCGCTGCGTCGCAACGATCACCAAGCTCGGCTTCGTGCAAGCGGAAAGCGCTTGGTGTTGGACGGCCACGTAAGACGGCCTACGATCTCCTCACGGAAGAAGAGAAACGTGCAAACCATATTGCGTCGGAGCAGAAGCGACGGCAAAACATTCGCTATGCGTTTGAGCAGCTGATCGAAATGGTCCCGGAACTGACTTCCGAACACAAAAGCGAAGCGTTTATTCTCGAGAAAAGTATGCTCTGAAGGAGGGGGGAGGGTGCTGCGGTGTGGTGTGGTGTGGTGCGGGACTCAGTGCGATGTAGCGGTTGAGTACATGCAGACACTGGCCGTGACTCGTGACCAACTGATGACACGTGCGGACGAACTTCGGAAAGAACTGGGTGAGCTTTGACACAAGGACAGGCTCTTTTCGTAGCGTACATGCATGAGGACACTAGCGGAACAGATGATGACATCTTAGCTAGCGCGACCGCGAGGCGAAAGCGGACGAGACAGTGGGAATGAGAGAGGCCTGCTACCGCTGGTTTCGTTACTGTTGAACAAGGAAGAGCGATGTACGCATGATCGCTTCACGCATGTAGTCTCGCTGCAGCATGTGCACATCAGCGACGCCCAGCTATTGCCGCCACCCACGACGTGAGCACGCGCGACAGACCATTGCTTTCCTACCCAGCGACGCTCACGATACATTTCTGGCCACTGGTCTTTCACGCAGTCGACATGCATTTCATAAAACTTAACCGTACTTCGTTTCTCCACACCGTTCTTCACGCGAGCTGTTGTCCACTCGCCCAGGTAGCCGGCCAACGGACCAAGCACGCCAGCTGTTCACACGCACATGCACACACACACGCACACACGGATGAGTAAGTAGATGCGCAATAGTGGTGATGTGTAGGGGCAAGCGCTGCTCACCCTCTTCCCATGTTTCACGAATAGCCGCCTGCTCGGCCGTTTCGTCGTTCTCCCATCCACCCTTGGGCTGCAATACGTGCGTGTCAGCATTCATGCGCACACCGCGCTGGCCATACCAAAATCCACTCGCCCAGGCCTGCGGCCGAAGAGACCACCAAGAAACGGCCTAAGCGAGCGTCGACTGGCACGCATCCCACCACCTTTATCGGTTCGATTCAACGGATACAGCTACGCAGGGCAAGCAGAGGCGGTGCTACCTCACGGCTGCCATCGGTCCAGACCTGCTTTACACGGCCAATCCGAGCTTCCAGCGAGTGCATGCGCAGAGCGACCAAGCAAGCGAGAGAAGCGAACACGCCATGCGAGTGATGGCGTAGACGCTCTATCAAAAATCACTTAAATAAGTGTGAAACAGAAGTGCACACGCTGATCATTCACGCCTGTCCGTCTGTCCGCCTACACAGCGCAAAGAATCCAGATAGCCGGTGTGCACCTTGGAGAATACAGCTATGGCTTCAGCAGCAGGTGCCAGTCTTTGGCGGGAAGAGAAGCCGTGCAGCAGATGGCCAGTGCTGTGTTTTGACACGCCGTTGCCTTGCTCCTTCCACACACTCCTGATAGTCCCTGTTCGTGATGAACAACCACGCCGCCTTGGACTGCACCGCATGGCATGGAAGCGGTGGTCGATGTGTGTGGCTGGCGCGGTGGTGTGTGGGCGTGGGACTACTCCGCTACGTGAAACAGCGCGGGTGGCACACGCCTTGTTGTCGATGCTTGTTCCGCTGCCGGACGTAAGTCGCTTGTCGCGTCTTGTGCTTCGTGTGCTTGGCCAGAACCCAGGGCCGTTTACGCTTCAAGGTGGGCGGGATGCGACGGCGAAGGTGGGCAGGAGGGTGATGCACAGGCACGAACACCTATGTGGTGGGCAGTGGGCGTACACGTCTGCTGATCGACACCGGAGAAGGACAGCCTGCGTATGTGTCAGCGCTGATGTCCGCGCTTGCCGAGGACCATGTTGTTTTGGACCGCATCCTGCTCACCCACCACCACCGTGACCACATTGGCGGTGTGTCGGACGTGCAGCACGCCTGTCTCCCGGCCCAGCTGGCTGTGCATAAATACCGCCACGTAACATGTTCTTCCGAAAAGGAAGCGCTGTGGGAGTGTTTGGAGGATCAGCAGGTCTTCTGTGTGGAAGGCGCGACACTTCGCGTGCTCCACACGCCTGGCCATACGGCTGATCATGTGGCATTCCATTTGGCAGAGGAGAATGCTATTTTCACTGGAGACTGCGTACTTGGCCAAGGCACCACTGTGTTCGAACACCTGGCGCACTATATGAACAGTGTACGCTACCTGTTGTCGCTGAACGCAGAGCGGCTGTATCCGGGGCATGGCCCGGTGGTGGATGGACGTGATGCGGTGCGTGCACTTCTCACCGACTACCTCGACCATCGACAAAAGCGTGAGTTGGAAGTGATCGCACATATGCGTGCTTCCGTTGGACGAGGGATAGGCGCTGATGCGCTGGTGACACTTGTGTATCCCGATCTGCCGTCGACCAAGCGTGCGGCTGCCACGCGTGGCGTGTTGCTGCATCTGCAGAAGCTGGCGGAGGAGGGTCGTGTGAGACCGTTGTCGTCACTTGATGTGCCAATGGCAGACATTGCTACTGTGCAATGGTCTATTGTGGAGTGAAGATGAAGACACAATGAATGCGTAGTACGGTTTAAGAAGATGTCCGTTCCATATCTAATCCTGCACAAGATACTCACAACTACCAACTGCTTCCACAAGTAGGTTCACATTCATCCGTGAGTGTGTATCTGCCATATGATCTGCCAACACGCTCCCTGAGCATGTCAGGTGTATTGAGGCATCCACGCTTTGTCCAAACCCCGTCTTCCTACCGCTTCGATCCACGCATTCTTCTGTGCTGCTTGCTTCCCATGCTGGGATGTGCCGTGTCTCTTGTGTCGCACGCTCACTCGTCCACTCGTGCAAAAAAGGTTTTCTCGATGGACGACACCGCGCACGACTGTTCCGCCGGCACACCGCCGCTGCCGCCGCCACCGCACACCGCGACGCACGTCGACACGGACGACACGCAGAATAGTGATGTGACACGCGAAGGAATACTACCGCCTGGCGCTGGTGCGTTGGCTGCTTTGTTGCAAGGCGCCGTCTCTCCAATCGCCGATCTTCACGACTTTCTGAACAAACTTCCCCAGCCTGTAGCGACACAGAGCGCCACTGAACCCGTGCAGTCCCAAGAACCTGACAAAGAAGCGGTGTCGCTGGAGAACGATGGTTATGATCCTGAACTAAAAACATATCAAACATCGATCACGTACAAGTTCGAACCCACTGCCAGTCACGCCGCTATGGCAAGCAGTGATGATGCAGGTGACGGTGCAGGTGATGGCGCGGGTGATGGTGCGGGCAATGCTGTCGGTAACGCTGACGACATTGCCGCTGCCGCTGCCGCCGCATCATATGCTGGTCCACAAAACCCCGAGGATGACACTATGACAGTGTCAGAGAGCATGAACGCTCAGACAGACGCTGAGGCGTTCCAGCCCACCGAGCTTGATGCAAACAATCCCATGGCCGATGACACCAGTGCCTCCATTGACGCCATGCCCACAGCTAATGATGACCGCGCAACCGCGCTCACCACTGCATTCCCTCCCAATTCCCGCATGTACGTGGGCAATCTTTCTCCGTTAGCGACCGAGGAAGACCTTCGCAAAGTGTTTACTCCCTATGGCCATGTCGAGCAAGTGAGCCTAAAGACAAACTATGGCTTCCTGCAATTTGACACGGTGGACGCGTGCACACGCGCCATTAACAACGAGCGTGGACGAATGCTGAAAGGCAATCGTCTAGAGCTGCAAGTGTGCAAGCCCAAGGGTCGTGACATCCCGATGAAATCCATCCGGGGCAAACAGGATGGCAGCAATGCCAGTGATCGTCTTTCCTCAGAACCAAAATCTCCAGGCCCATCACGCCGCGGAGGTCAAAACAACCGAAGCGGGAACCGTAACCGCGGACGTGATCGCCGCTCCCTATCGCCGTCATCACGACGTGCTGCAAACGAACGCTTCGGCGGCAACAGACCAGAGTCTGACAACTACCGTCCGCGGCCATATGACCGCATGATGGTTACGCAACAGCAGCATGGCATGGGACGCCCTTTCGAGCATCGGGGCGGCCCCGCAGAGGAGGTCTATGGCACTGACCCGGAATTTCCATTGCCACGACGCTTTGGTCGAGATGTGCCTACGTGTCAAATCATCATTATTGGCGAAGTGGATCGGTAGGTGTGCATGTGTGTGTGTGATGGGTGTACCACACGGGGAACGCATAGCGACAGCAAACTCATCTTGCGGGGGGTGTAGTCGATTTATCACATACGTGGAGAACACACTACGCGAAGCAGTCATCGGAGTGGACACACTCTTTCTGTCTCCTCGCATTCCGGCACAAGCAGCCGTACGCCAAATGGTGCGTGAAGGGATACGTGCGGCGATATTTCTAGAGCCTCGCCACGAGATCAATGGGGTGGTGACGCTGCAGATGTTTAATCGACCCACACGCGACGGGGAAATCGGATTTGATGGTACGTGCGCTTGCCCATACGGGATGGCCTGTGGATGTGGAGCTGACGCATGGCCGTGTGCCAACGCTATAGAATACAGAGATGTCCGTCTTGAAGACGCTGTGAATATTTTGCTTCCGTTGCGAAACGGGCCTGCAATGATGATACCACCTGGCATTGTTCCAGGTGGCTTTCCGCCGCAGCAGGCGTTGCAGCAGCAGCTTCCGCAGTCGCTTTCGCTGATTCCACCCCAACAAATGCATGCAATGCAGCAAGCGTCCATGGCACAAGCGTCGCGACCTCCTTCCATGTTTGCTATGCCTGGTCTTGTTCCTACACAGCAGCAGCAGCAGGCAGCAATGGCATACGGCCTGCCTCCCATGCCCATGCAGCCTCCATCACTGCAACAAATGATGCCTCCACATTACATGCCCTCCCCACTACAACAGCAACAGCAACAGTCGCAGCAGCAGCAGCCTCCACATCTCCAGCACCATCAGGGAATGCCAAGCATAGGAGGGCCAGGCGGGGCCAGTGGCAGTACTGGCAATGGCAATGGCAATGGCAGTGGCAGTGGCAGCGGTTTACCAGTACCCGTTGACTACCAAGCACTGAGCAGTTTGCTTAACAGTCTGCAACCGGGGTTGATGCAACAGTTTGCACATCAGCAGCAGCCTACACCGTCGCAACAGCAGCAACAGCAGCAGCAGCGTTCAATGAACACTCCTGCCCAACAGGCGCAAGCGTCTCATCCACAACAGTATGGCATGGGGATGATGAATGGAGCCGGAATGGGCGGAATGCCGGCATTGGGCATGCCAATGCATCAGCAGCACCAGCAGCATCAACAACATCAGCAGCACCAGCAGCACCAGCAGCACCAGCAGCAGCCGCAAGCACAGCCGCCGCAGAGTGCAACAAGTGCCGCTCCTACCGCGCCCATGAACGTGGAGCAGCTACTCAGTCTTCTTCGGCCCCCGGTGAATCATTCATAGCAGGATGTGTATGTGTAGCGTGATTGGAGAGGGAAACGTATAAAATACATCAGTGATGAAATCACAAAGGATACAGACAAGGAAGGATCACATCAATTCAATATCGTCTGCTATTTCTCCTTTCTCTTGCAATCGTAGTACATCCTTTCTTGTGATCAGCCCGACCAGCGTCTCCGTGTCCCCATCGACCACAAGCACCAAGCGCGGCCCCATCATCTGGAAAATATCCACCACCGTGTTGATCCGCGCATCCATCTGGACCATCATCGGCGTCTTCACACGGTAACACAAGATGTCGTTAGCAGGAGCCGGATCTGCAGGTGCAGTGCCTACCTGATCTATGAACGCGGAGAAATCAAGTCCGGTGCCGTAGGCGTCGGCGGTAAAGTTACAGGGGGTGGTGTCAGCGGTGGCAGTGTCGGTTGAACCATCACGCCTGCCGTCGCGTAGAACGCCTTCAAGGTCGCTGCGAGCGATGCAGCCGACGATGCACTCTTTTCTGACAACCGGAAACACACAGTATGGGTATTTGCGCAGCGTCTGTTCTGAAATGGAGGAAGGGGGATGGTCAAGCCGAGCCGGATCAGACCATGCTTGTTTGTCCTATCGGGGAGAGAACACATACCCAGGTGTTCAACGGTCATCTCTGATTCTGACAGATACGCCACTGACCGCCCACGCAACCAATGCCGAACCGTGCCCGTGAACACATGGTGGTCCTCCTTGTCCATATGAGGGAGTGCATTGAGCCGAATCAGCTGATCGACCAACCCGCCACTGTACACCAGATCGCCCACTGCTTTGGCGACCATGACCGTGATCTGTGCGAGGATGCGTCAGAGATGCGTCAGAGGGGTATGTCGACAAGCGCGCGCGCACCATTGTAGGAAGAATGTATGTAAGCGCGCCCGTCAGCTCAAACATAATCACCACCAAGGACACTGCTGGTGAGGTGGGGAGAGGGAGGGGATGATGCACCTGTCATTTTTGTTGCTCCGCTGACGGGCAGAGATGTGAGGGTGAAGGGAAATGGAAACATACCAGAGCCCAGCGGCTGCGCCGAGAAAGCCATAGACACCGGGCGAGACGCATTGAGAGTCTCGAGAGCATGCGTAGAACAGGATGGACGAGGGATAGGCGCTGTAAGTAGGGGCTCAGCATGTGTAGGCAGAGTGCAAGGCACGCCTACCTATGGTACATCTTGAGCAGCACACCGAGCAGACGTCCTATGGTCGCACCAATCACCATGGAAGGAACAAACACACCGGTGGGGATCTGTGGGGTGGGGGGGAGAGGGTATAGCAGCCACGTGAGTGGGAGGGTGACAGCCTACCTTACAGCCATAGGTGATCATAACAAGCGAGCTACGGATGATGACTGCGGTGAAGAGAAGAAATGCGATGCGCGGTCCATTCTCGGGGCTAGTCAGGGTGGTCAGGATGGTCAGGGTGAAGGGGGAAACAAATTGCGCTATGGCCACACCTGCATAACCCCATGCTGTTTTCCGTCTCGCCACCACCCTCCGCACCACACTCGCGCATCAGTTCACGTAGTGTCTCGCCCATTTCCGTGCCGGTTTCGACCATACCGTTCCAGTAGCCGACAGCCAGGGTGACACCGACAATGGCGATGACTTCAGCGTACTTGGTGAGGTAGGCACGTTTGCGCAAGCGTTCAACATAGAGATTGCCACGGATGACGAGGATGCCGTAGACACCACCCATGGCACCTAGCAGCATGAACCAGGGGATGTCCATCCAGTGCCAGGGGGGGTAGTGAACGTGCTGGAAGGAGCGGTGGAGGGGGGTGATGGCATGGAGGGTGGCGGTGGAGATAAGGGAGAGGGTGAAGGCGCGATAGAGCGAGGCGGGTGAAGGGGATGACGAGAGTTCCTCGAGGGAGTAGAGGATGCCACCGATGGGGGCGTTGAAAGCCACAGCGATGCCTGGAGAGGGTGTGAGGAGGGGGAGTGAGTGAGTGAGGGAACACAATTACCTAATGGATGATGGGTCAATGGGGATAGCTGAAACGGGCATCTCTTCACCTACCCGTGGTGAGGGTGAGGGCGAAGACAAAAGAAAGACGCCTACCTCCAGCACATGCAGACACGACCAGTTCTCTGGACTCCTCTACGCCCAGACCCAGCCAGGTACCGACCATGACACCGATGCACCCACTGATAACAACACAAGGACCTTCTTTGCCCAGCTCAAGTCCAGCACCGACTGCTAGGACAATGCCTATGGTCATAACCACACCAGCACCACCGTTCAACACGTGGTAGGCATAGCCACCCATCATGGACTTGACGTGGGTGAGACCGGGGGAGCGTGTATGCTGCAGCATGAGGTGGAGGGCGGTGAGGGAGAAGGTAAGGGAGATGAGGGCGAAGGCGGCGAGGGAGGCGAGGGGGTGGTGGGACCAGGGGCGCCAGTCGATGCATTGTGGCTGAGGCAGGTAGAAGGAGGTGTGGCAGTAGCCGTGTTTGAGGGCGGTGAGGTAGGGGACGAGGGTGTTGACGAAGGCGGCGTTGATGCCGACCAGGATGCCGGTGATGGCGAGGGAGGCGAGGGAGGTGAGGGTGGTGGCGGAGGTGGTGGGGGGACGCGAGCGTCGTTCGCGCAGTAGGTCTGTAGGGGGAAGGGAGGTGAGGGTGGCGGATGGGAGGGGCGACACGGACGGACGCACCGATGGTTGACATGTGTGTGTGTGTGTGGACCACGCAGTGGGAAAAAAAGCAGCGTAGCGCAGCATCAACGACGAGGGGACAACCACCCACTTTATGCAAACTCCGCCAGCTGCTTCTCCATGCGTTCTGATTCTTCACGCTGGTCCTGCTGGGTGATGGCGCGTAGCACCGCCTTCTTCGATGTTTCCTGCAGCTCCCCAGCCATCATCAGTTCATCCAGCACGAAATAGGCCTTCTGGAAGTTGAAGATGAGGTCGAGTTCGCAGACCTGGGGGGAGGGCGTGGTGAGCAACCACGAGAACAACAGGGGGACAACCGACATTGCCAAAGTATTTGTCCAGCACTTCGACGTAGCGGTGGATGATCTCAAGGACCAGCAGTTCGTTGGCGTCGGTGTTGACGCTGGCGATGAAGAAGAGACTGGCGTAGCGCTTGTAGATGACCTTTGAGTCTGTGTGGAGGGGGTGTGTGTGTGAGCAGGCGTGTGTGTATGCGTGAGGGTGTAGCCCACCCTTGTACTCAATGACGTTGCACAGGCGTGGTCGGCGGGCGAGGACGAGGTGGGTGACCTCTTTGGTGGTCTTTGCTCTGTCCTTGGGCGACGAGGTGAGGAACCACTTGGACAGCCGCAGCTTGCCCTGCTTGCTGATGAGCAGCACGTAGTTGATCTGGCGGGGCGGGGAGGGGTGAGGGGTGGGGCGGTGGTGAGGCGCATACACTCATGCGGTGGTGGTGGTGGTGCGTGTGTGGCGGTCACACTTTGTGTCCCGTGGCTGTGTCCGGTGGCTGTATGCGTGGATGTGCATACATCGCTTGGTTGTGCATACATCGCTTCGTGGTGCACCATCACCACTTCGTGGTACACCACCACTTCGTAGTCTTGACACTCCCCTGTGGAACACAAAGAAACACGCTATTTAATGCCTAGTTCCTTGGCGTAGGTGGTGACCACACCGTCGCTCTCGATGTAGTCGACCCACTCGTCGCTGTTCAGGGTACTCAGCATGGTGTTGGGCAGCGTGGTGGAGAAGCCGTTGAACACCTTGTCGTAGACATGGCCCACCACGCCGCCTGGGGAGAGGAGGGTGAGTGGCGCTGGGAGAAGGATGTGGCAACCCACCTTTGTCGGCAATGTCAGCCTTGTACTTGTGGATGACGTCTGCAGGGGCGTCCTTCTTGAACACAACAATATACTTTCCAGTGTCTGTGGGCGGGTGAGGGGCGGAGGGGCGGGGCGGGGCGGTGGTACCGGCGTCGCTCATCGTGGTGGTTGTGGGAGAGTGTGGTGGTGGAGGTGTGGGAGGAAGTGCAATGACGTGTGGTGCAGGTAGCAGACACCAACAACAACACAAACACACACAGGCACACACACCAACACCAACGCATGACCAACCACCCGCACCACCACCTCCACCACCACCTCGAAGCATTGACGCTGGCTGCTGCCACCTTCTCGCCCCACCTCGCCGCCTTCTACGCCTCCCGCCTGCCCCCCCGCCCCCCGCACCGCCCCTCACGCCGCCCCACTCCGCCTGTGTCCCCGCTGCCGCTGCCCCTCCCTGCCTCCCTTCACCGCCACCGCCTGCGTCGTCGCACCGCCCCTCCACACACCTTCCCGCCTCCCCGTGTTTGCTCACGCCGTGCGTGGCCGTGCTCGGTGGCGGCGCACCCTCCGTCTGCGCTGCCTGCTGTGTGGTTGCTGGTCGCTGGACCATGGCGCCACCCGCCACGACCTACGCCTCGTCGCCGCATCCTCCCGCCTACAGGCACAGGGGGAACAGGGGGTGGAACAGGGGGAGAAACAAGGGATGCAGGTACAGACACAGACACAACAACCACAGCAACAACCACAGCAACAACCACCGCCACACCCGCGACCGCACCCGCAACAACCCACACCCTCCGCCAACACCTTGCTACAACGACAGAAAAAGAAAACCGCGCTCAAAGACCTGGTGCAGCGTGATCGTGCAAAGAAGACCGCCGCCGCTGCCTCCTCCTCCTCCCTCATGGACTTCCTGTCGTCGCTGTAGTCTCCCCTGCATACACCGCCCTGTTCAATAGTCATGGCATGCATCATGTGTTGCAAACCCATCCACATCCGTGCTGCACCCGTCTTCGCGTGGCAGCACGGGTGTGTCCAGCACAACACACACGCCCCGCCGCCCTCCTTCCCTCCACGGGCTACCAAGGATGCACGCGCCGCCACCGCGCTACACGCTGGCCGACCGCGCTCCCCACGCCGTCGGCTATTTCTGGCTCTACACCAACCTCTCCCTCCTAGGCGCACTATGTTGGATCCTGGTGGGTTCCCCTTCCTTCCCCATCCCCCCTCACACCCTCCTCTCCCCCTCCACAGTCCTTTGTTGACACCTGGTAGCGTGCACCGCCGCCTCCACCCGCTGACACACCCCTAGCCCCATTCCTGCCTTTATCGTCCTCGTGTCCATCTCCTTGTGTGTGACCCTGTGTGAACTGGTGCTGCGTGCCTTCCTGCTACGCCAGGTCCGTCTGTGCACACCCCTACCCCCACCCCTGCCACGCAAAGCAATGCCCGCACTCAGCCCGCACTCAGCCCGCACTC
>QZWT01000379.1:0-12754 GCA_004114315.1 Cochlonema odontosperma | reverse complement strand
GGCGTGTCTGGCGCATGGTCAGCGAGCGTCACATGCATCAGCACACCACTGTCCTCGGCATCGGTTGCCACCTTATCGGGACTCATGCAGCTGACACACGAGGCAGCATTGACAGTGACATCTGGGCCCACACGCACCTATCGCATGGACGGTACCGTGTAAGCACACGCACAAGGATGTGTGCACAAGGATGTGCACAACCATGTGTGTACACACACCCGCCCACCCCCATCCACACACACACACACACACACACACACACCTGGTACGACAACAGACAGTCCTGCTGCACCACCACGTTGTCCAACAGACGCACACCATCGGCCAGGATCGACTGGTCCACGGTGCAGTGGTGTCCGATGTGCACACCCTCCCACAGGTAGGCGTTCCGCAGCGTGACATTGTCGCCTGCGCAACAGCAACAACGCGGTGACTACCAGCGCTACCGCATGTGCCACCTACCTATCACGCAGTGTCTGCCGATGACAGAGTCGCTGATGACGGTGTTCTCGCCGATGCTGGTGCCAGCACCCACCACCACGTTTGCCAGCAGCTTTGCGGATCTGGCAACACTTCCGGTGGCACACTCCTCGACGTAGACGTGGTGGCGTGCACGACGGAAGGTGGTGCCGAAGAAGTTGGAGTCAGGCACGTACGGGTACGACCACCGTGCCAGCACGTCTTTGCTGGCGGAGGGAGTGAGCAGACGGGCGCAGCTCGCAGTGCTCTCGCGGGCCACACGCGTACCTGACACCATTGTACAGACGGGGAGAGAGCATCTGTGCAGCGTATTGGTCGGTGATGATGTGGGCATAGATGGACTTCCCCAGCAGGTCTGAGGTGAGCACGCCGTGCACGAAGTGGGCCAGCATTGTCTGGTAGTCGAAGTTCTCCGAGAAGATGGCTGGTACCTGTGTTCACAGGGTGGGGCGAGGCGAGGGTGCGGTTAGCCGGCCGTTTCCTCTCGCTCTCTCCTTCCCTCTCTCTCTCTCCTTCCCTCTCTCTCTCTCTCTCCTTCCCCCCCTCTCTCTCTCACCCACCTCGAGTGTGCACATGCTGATCTGGCAGTCGATCAGATCGCTGCGCACCTGCAGGGCAGGGTGATGCAGGATCTTCTCCTTCTCGATCTGGAAACTGCGCTGGGAGGAGAATGGAGGAGAAGCCTCGTAGTGCAGACACTCAGAAGTGCGACTGTCCAGCACGAACACGCCGGTGTCAACAAGGTCTCTGCAAGTGTGCGTGAGGGGGGTGAGGGTGAGGGTGAGGGTGAGGGGTGCAGGCCCACTACTTTGTACGATGCATCACAGGTGCCTCCTTCAGCACAATGGTCATGATGGCGTTCTTGTCGTGTTGCCGAATATCCCTGTGATAGAGGTGTGTATGCGTGGCGAGGGGCGGGGACGGGGGCGGGGACGGGGACGGGGAGCGACCTACGCGTGTCGTTGCACCACCTGCTGCAGCGGCAGGTTGGCCACCAGCAGACCAGTGACCAGCAGGAAGTCTTGGGCAATCAGCTGCTTTGCATCCAGGTCCCGCATTGCATCGCCAATGGACGTGCACTCGGACGACACGATGATCTGCACCCTCATGGGCGACGCTGGCTGTGTCCACTTGGCGGTGCTGATGGGGGTGAGCAGAGGCCGGGGTGGGGGAGGGTGCAGGATACTGGAAGTAGTGTTTGACGCGGTCGGCATGGGCAACCACCAGCAGGTAGACGTGTTTGACACCGGCAGACGCCAACACGTCGAGGGTGTACTCGATGACGGGGGTGTTGCAGACGGGAAACAGGCACTGCGGCAACTCTGCGGCAAGGGGAAGGAAGGCGGGGAGGAAGGCGTCAGCCACGACCACGGCGTGCAGCGGCTGTTCCTGGGCGCTGGTGTCGTGTGTGGCGGTCTTGCGCAGTTGTTTTGAGGCCATGGTGTGGGCGGAGTGGAGCAGACGCGCGACCACCTCGCCTTCGTGTTGTTGCTGCTGCTGCTGTTGTTGCTGTTGTTGATTACGTTGGCACACCGTGAACACGCGCAGTGAACGCTTCCTTTCCACGCCCTGCTTCTGTTGTTTGTTAAATTATGGCTGCGCGTCCCACCGACATCCTCGCCTTTCTTCATCTCTGCGAACGGCTGAAGGTATGCATCCCTCGCGCGTCCACACACCCACACGCCCACACGCCCACACATCCATGCTCACGTATCCCCAGACGATCAAACGTACGGGCTGGATTCACATGCATGTGGCGTTGCCTGAATCCATTGCCGACCATATGCATCGTATGGCTCTCATGGCCATGTTGATCCACGACCCCGCCATAGACAGACACAAGTAGCTCCATCCAGCCGACACGCGTCCCTGCCTACGCCTGTAGATGTGTCTGCATGAGTGTGGTCCACGATCTGGCGGAAGCAGTTGTTGGTGATATCACGCCTCACTGTGGTGTCTCTCGCGAAGAGAAGCTGCAGCTGGAAGCGGTAGGTGCTGAGAGAAGAGGAGAAAGCTGATGTCCTGCTGGTGTAGCAAGCAATGGATCATATCACCGACGTGCTGGGACACACCGAGCACGCGCAAGACATCCGTGGTCTGTGGCAGGAGTACGAAGCTGCAGCGACACCAGAAGCACTTCTGGTCAAGGACCTGGACAAGTTCGAAATGATCACACAAGCCTTTGAATACGAGAAGGGTACGCTTCCATGCGGTCTTCCTGTGTGCACAGGCTCACACTGCCGCCAGCCCAGGGAATGATGCTGGAGGACTTCTTCGTCAGCACCAAAGATGGCTTCCGTCATCCTGAAGTACAGAGTTGGGTGGTCGCGCTCATCGAAGAACGCCACGCTTTCCACGTTCATAGCCACGCCGAATCACGTCCGAATAAATAGGCATCGTTCATCAATCCAATCGTACAGTCAGCGTTGCGCACGCACCATGCCCACCGCTCACGCCGCCTGTCTCAGCCACATGTCCCAGCCACCCCCCTCCCTCTACTGCCGAGCACTCTATCCGTTCACGTCCAACGATGGTTGTGCTTTAGCTTTTGTTCCTGGCGACATTGTGCAAGTCATCACCCGCCTAGAATCTGGCTGGTGGGATGGTGTGCTGCTGGATGGGCGTCGTGGTTGGTTTCCAAGTAATCACGTCCAGATCATCACCGACAGTGACGACGACGATGACGACCACATCGACGACTACGGAGAAACCATTGCCACCGCTCACGTAGGCAGCTCCGCTCGCACACGTCTCTCCTCCCCTCTCCCTCCGCTCACTTTCTCCATTGCCTCATCTAGTCTGACACCACGCTTGTGCATACCCAACCCACTCCGCACTCCCCTTCTCTGTTGTCCATGAGCCCAAGCTCCACACATTCCACCACCTGGCTTCAACATCGTGCCGCTGATGGCCAGACTTTTTTCTTCCAGCCGCCTTCTCGCGTTGCCGCAACCCACACCTCTCGACACACCACCGAGCCCACAAGTCCCGATGTCCATACAATGGAGGTTGCTCCTATAGAAGACCGTCCAGGAAGCTCTGGAAATAATTCATGGTCTGTCGTGGGTCGTGTGCAACCGCGGAAACTTACCACCGCACACGCATACACACGCACAGGGAGGAACCGCCTAGACGAGTACGAAGCTCGCAACGTTCTGCCTCCAGCTGCTACAGTGTCACTGGCACGCAGTGGGACACCAGCCTGGTGGAAAACCATGCGGACGAGCAAGTAGATGCGCCTGCACGGTAGCTGTCTGACACACGGTAGCTTCCGCCATATTGGGGGAAGAAGTATACGAGCCATGGCCGGCTCTATTACTTCAACATGCTTACAAACGACACCGTATGGACCCTGAAGGATGTTGATCCCAACACTGGGCGATTTGTACGTGGGGCTGGGCCGTGTGCCCACGTGTATACCTTGTAACATGTGCTGCAGATGCATGGAAAACCACCGCGACCCGTTGACACCACGGAGTCTACGAGCACGCTGGAGCTGACGAACGATCCGCTGTTTGCTTTGAGCCAGCCGTTTTCCCCCAAGGAGCCACACGCAACACTCACTTGGTCGCATTTGATCTCCCACGTCATCCACGCCATCCACCGGCTCAACCACTCCATCATCCACGGCCACAAACCCGATTTCATTCCACAGTCCAGCATGATCGTTGCCGTGATCCACAAAATGCTCGCTGCCACTGGCACGGTCGAACGCGATGCATTGGCCATCAAAGGACACAGCCTACTGAGTGTGCATCACCAGCACATCATGACTGCACTGTCCAAATTGGTAATTGGTGCAAAGCGCGCCAGCTTTGTATGGCCGCCTCCAGACGCGATCTCCATACTGCAGGCCGATGCTGGGGACGTGCTCCTTGCCGTTCGACATTTTGTCAGTGCGGCCAAGGAAGCCGGAGTCCAGGTACGACGAAAGCTGGGAAGCGATACCACAGACGATGTGGGTGTGGAAACCGATGCGGCGTGCATCGATCTGCCTATGCAGCTGGACAATTGCTACCACACGACAGCTAAAAGCGTCACAGCAATGACTCGACACCTGTACACCAGCATCAAGGAGCGCCCCGCATCCGCGTTTGCAAGCGGTCTGTTCGCAAATCCGCTGACCACCCCCGATGTCACTCGGTTGCTGCGTGACACCAAGCACATTCTCACGCAACTGTCTCGGTTTCTGGCGCTGACCGAGGAGTTTCTAAACACAGTGTATGCGGAAAGTACCGGGGAAAACATGGCGATGCAGACGTGGCGTGACGAGCGACACGCGCTCATCAACAATCTGGGTGATCTGGTCATGGTGGTGCAAGAATGCACACAAGCGTGGGTGAAAGCGGACGAAATGATGAGCAACACGCTGCGCTGCATACACACCCTGGAGACGTCAATGCGTGGTGTGCTCATTGCCACGAAGTTTCTGATCGAAGAGCGAGACCTGAAGGAGCAGCGTTTGCTGGAAGGAAGCGCTGATCGTTTCAACATCATAGTGAGCGGTGATGGAAGCGGAGGCATCGACACCAATGACCATGGCGGTGACGGCGGCGGCAGCGCCGGTGAAGTCAGCACGCTGAATGGCACTCAGATAACAAGCTCGACGGTCTCGGGAAGTTCACCGTCAAGGCAGAACGGACATGTGCGTACAGGATCCGACCTGCCATATATCATGCGCCGTGCGCTGTCGATGACCCACGCCGGTCAAGAGACGAACGGAGGGAACAGACCACCCTCGCCTACAAGCACCGGGGAGCTCGATGCCAATGACACTTCTCCGAAGAACCCCTCTCGCCAGTACCCGGGATCTAGTGGTGACATCGGCACACCTCCAATACTGAATCGCGGTCGACTAGAGTCTCAGCCAATCTACGCGACCAATCGTGTGGGTTCTAACTCGTTCCTAGACTCTATGTCAGTGAACATGCAGCAGTTTCTGCTTGGCGATGGGCAGGTGCTGGAAGACTACGACTCAGCGTACAAACTGGAGGACGCTCTGAAATTCTCGTTGCCTGAGCCCCAGGAAATGGAACCGAGCGACGAGGGTGCGCTTGCCAGCTTTCCAGTGCCCTCCAATATGATCCAGCAAGTTGCCCCGTGGCTGGATCCGACATTTGCACGCGAAGCCACTGGCTTTTCCGACCGTCCCCAGCAATCGGCGAACGGTTCAAACACGAGCTTTGGTGCTGCCGGTGGCGGCAGTCGCAAGCTCCAGCGCATTTTCGGGGAGGAAATAAGCGATAGTTCGATGGCAAAACAGTCGGAGGAACTGCCATGGTATCTAAAACACGACTACCAGGAAGGCGATATCGTGTTTAATATGGAAGGCGGCGTGAAGGGCGGCACGCTACCTGCGCTTGTGGAGCGCTTGACAAGCCATTTAGCACCTGGTAAGCCGGCAGACATTGACGGCATGATAGCGCTCACACACACGCACCAAAGATTCTCTCTTCATTTCGTCGTTTTTGTTGACATACCGATCATTCACCACCACCTCAGAATATTGCCATCATTTATTTGACCGGTTTCTGCTCACGCCCCCGGTGGGGCTAGAGCTGAACGAGCTACAGCGGTGGCAGGACGAGAAGCAAAAGTTGATTCGGCTACGGTAGGTGCGCGTGTGTGCCTGTGTGCACTGGCATCTTTCTATGGCCCCTAAACGTCCATCTCTTTTAGGGTATTCAACATTCTGCGACTCTGGCTAGAGTCGTACTTCCAAGAAGAGGAGGATACCGAGATTCTGCCTACACTTCGGGAGTTTGCGGCTACTGCTATGGCAGAAAATCTGGAGTTTGCCAGCACGGCCATTCTCAAGCTGATTGACAAGCGTGTATGAGATCCCGTGTGGGTGTCCCGCGATGCTGACCCTATTGCCGCTAGCGCAAATCCACGGACGCGTCGCTCCGAAAGATGATTCTCAATCTCAATAAGGAGGCTCCAGCTCCGATTTACCCGAAGAACCTTAAACGGATCCAGTTCTTGGACATCAACGCGTTGGAACTTGCGCGGCAGCTGTCGCTGATCGATTCGCAAATCTACCAGAAAATCAAGCCTGTGGAGTGTTTGGATCAGAACTGGAGCCAGAAAGAAAGCCGGGCGGTGAATATTAAAGCGATGATTGCCCTGACCAACCAGGTAAGCATGGCGAGGGAGGCACCATCCTATTAACACTATGCGCGCGCGTGTGTGTGCACAGCTGACTGCCTGGGTGGTTGAGTCAATTTTGGATGAAAAGGAGGTGCGGAAGCGCTGTGCCTTCATCAAACATTTCACTTCTGTGGCAGAGGTGTGTTTCCTTGAGTCGGGTAGAGTGGCTCGTGTGACATGCTGTGTAGAAATGTCGATCACTCTACAATTTCAACTCAATGATGGCGATTGTCGCGGGACTGACATCTCAGCCTATTCATAGACTCCGGCGCACCTGGGAGGTGAGTGAGAGAGGAGCGGCGTGGTGTGGCGTGGTGTGGCATAAGATAGTGAGTGCTGACAGAAAACGGTGATAGGCGGTTTCGCAGCGTACAATCCTACTGCTGGAGAGCTTGAAGAAGATTATGAATCCGACAAAGAACTTCAGCGAGTACCGCGAGTTCCTTCACTCTGTAAATCCGCCGTGTGTTCCGTTTCTCGGTATGCACTGCGTTGTCGTTTCCATGGATGTCTGACAAAAGCGTGCCATAGGCGTCTATCTCACGGATCTCACATTCATCGACGACGGCAATCCAGACATGCTTCGGGAGCAGAAGCATTTGATTAATTTCGCAAAGCGAGCTAAAACGGCAGAAGTGATTCGTGAGATTCAGCAGTATCAGGCGTCGCCGTACTGCCTGACTGTGGTACCGGAGATCCAGGTGTATTTGAAAAGCCAGTTCCAAGAATTGAAGGAGCCACAGGTGTGGTACGACATCAGCTGCGAGATCGAGCCGCGCGAAGCGGACAATGAAAAGATCGCGCGATTGCTGGTGGAAACAGGGCTCTTGTAGGATGCGTGTGCATGGGACAGGGAAGAGAAAGCAGAACGATATTTTTGTGCGGGTGTGGGTTTTGATATGAAAGCGTGCAAATTGTTTGGTTGTGGTTGAAGTGAGGGAAGTGTTATTGGGGTGATGTGTGGCGAGTGTGCATGAGTACCAACACATTTCACATTGCACTACTTTGCTCACCGCGCTCACCGCGCTCGTGCCACACACAGCATCCTCTGCGCTGTGTGGAGTGTGTGTATGTGTGTGTGTGTGTGTAATACTAGCATCCTAACTGTCCGCACAGTGTCACTTCTGTACAATGTCAAACGCATGCAAGCGAAGTGCGGACCACGATCGACACTTCCGGTCGCAAATAGTCGCTTGTGTTATAACACTCAGCGCAAACCACGTGTGATCCAGAGGGCAAGCAGTGTTATAGACAGTGTATTTCTGAGCATACAGTGTGGATTAGCTTTCTGCTCAAAACGATTTTACCGACATGGTCTCTTCGATGACGGCAGCACTGAGGGTCGGTGGCGGGTACTTGACCATGCTGGCAAGCTTCAGCTCATCGGTCAACTGTGACAGGGTATGGGTGCTAGCGGGGTAGAAGGTCAGCAGCGCGGAAGCGTTTTGTGGTACGCCACACTACCACGCACCTGTCAAAGATCTCCTGCTGGCTGTGTCTGTGTGAGATATCGTGAAGGAGCAAAGCAGGGCAAACATACCTATCTTGGAACTTGGGTACACTTCCTACCAATCGTTCCACCGACTATTATCCGTTTAGATTGAAGCTGACAATGGCAGTGGCAGTAACAACAGCGGTGGCAGTGGTGGTGGCAGTATTATTACCACTGCCACCACTGCCACCACTACCTCCCCCTCCACAATAACAACAGAAGCTTACGTGTTTCATGTTGGCAAGGTGCAGCTCAGTAGCGGCGAACTGTTTGATGACGCGCTGCAGATCCTACACAGCTGAGCAGGAGGTGTGGCTAGTGGCGATGAAGGCGCACCTCGCTCACTTCTGACTTTCCACCGTTGTCCTGCGAATGCAGAGATGAGTGGGCGTGCACATGCCAGCATGCGATGTGCTGACGCTGCACACACCTTAAGAAGGGGCACAAGGTCAGAGAGGAAGGTCTGAGCACGTTCGCGCACTTCCTGCTTTGCGTGCTGCAAGGGATCTGCATCGGTGCGCGCAGTGAGTAGGGAGTTGAGCGTGACGGAAGAGGTGGAGAAGGACGAGGCGGTGTAGACGCCCTCCGATGCAATGCGCGAGAACGAAGCGGTGCTGCTGGCAGACGGATGGTGGTGGTGGTGGTGGTGGTCATGCATGTGAGCGAGAAGAAAGTGTGGACGCGTATGCCCCCGCTCCGTGAACCACCCGGCACATCCATTGAAGGAAAGAGACGCTGGTCATCGCAGCGACAACACCTGTTCAACCAACAATGCTGTCTAAGCGCTTTTCTAAGGCAGGCAGCACAAGCGTGCCTTGTGTGTCGAACCAGTTGCCAAAGCTCTGCTTCAGCGTGCCGCTGCGCGTGGACAAGGGCTTAGCAACGCCTGCCACGCGCTTGCCGGATGGCGGCGGGCCACCAGTGCGCTCCACAGTCAGCTCGTACACCGGGCAGTAGCGTTTAACGCACGACCGAATGACCACCTTCTCGCCCTGCGCACACGACATGTGCAGTGTTATCTTCTGCGTTCACCAACTGCCGCGACTACCTGTGTGCTTCTGCCAACAAAGATCTTGTCGCCCTGCACCAGCCATATCCATGCGGTGAGGATGGTGCTCAGCAGTATGTACAGAGCCACACACGCCATGGTAAGCATGCGCACTTCATCCATCGGGCGCTTCCAGGTGTAAGCGAACTCGGCAGTCACCGCGATAGCAGACACGTAGCCCAGCAGCAGTTTGACATCGGTGATGATGTGCGACTCCACCAGCCCCATCTTTTCTGTCAGCAACTGGCGCGGGGTGAGACGGGGTAAGAAGCGGGAATGGCGGACAGCACGCGTACCGCTTTTACGGCATCGTCAGTGGCGATCTTCAACTCGGACAGGTTGGCTTTGTTCACGCGCACCACAGGCGCGACTTTGTGAGCGTCTAGAGGAAGCGAGCGAGACGTGAGAAGAGGCGGGAGGAGGCGAGGAAGATGGGCGCCGGACGAACGCACCGGATGCTACGGCGGCTGTTGAAGACGGCGGCTGTGGCTGGGAAGACATACAGGCGGCCTTTTTTCACGCCCCCCACCGCCCTTCCACGGCTGCTGCTGCTGACGCGCACACAGCGACGATGTCGTCAACTGCCTGGCTGAGATCCCGGCTGCCGGTGGAAGGCCGCGTGTGGCCTGCCATCCAAACACCCGCCGTCCGCATGTTCCTCGTCGCCTCGTTCACCGCCCTCACCCTGGAATCCTTGCGTGAAAGACTGTGGTGGAGAGAGCGAGAGGCGCAGTTGGCGCAAGAAAAACGGAGCCTAGAAGCACAGCTTGTTCGGCAACACTAGCGTTCTGGGCGAGGTGGGGTGGTTGAGCCATCCATGTCTACGTCATGTGGCTGCATATGAAACGTGCTGTTGCTGCCGTAGGGGTCCCCTCTGTCGCTAGGCGCCTTCCCGCCGCCATCACTCGCGTTGTCGTCGTCGTCGTCTGAAGTGCTCGATTGCCGACCTGTGACCTTGGGATCCAATCGTTGACGGTCGGTGGCAAACCCAGTGGCGTCCAACACCCAACTGTCGTATACAATCGAATCCTGCACCTGCGGCCGTGTCTCCAGATCCTCGGCTTTCGCCGACCGCCATAGCCACAGCGCAGGGTGTGCACACGGACAATACACGCTGAGCGGACATGTCTGCATACGAGATGCCACCCAGTCGCGACACACCGCCACACGCAGCACCAACGCGTGGAACAGCTTGCACTCATCCATCACGCACTCGCTGCCGTGCAGCCATGCCTGGCACACCGCTGCCTCGTCGACCGGCACCCCAAGCTCACGGGGTCCCGCGTCCGGGTGCACCAAGAACTCGTCTGGCCCAAGCCATATCCAGTTCTCCAGCATCAAGCCGCGAAGAAACGCTACCACCGTCTGGCCCGCCACACGGAACTCTCGTGACTGCAGCGGCGATTTGTATATGTGTTCGTAAAGCTCGCAGAACTCAGGCACTGTGATGCGGAGGCGGGGTTTGAGGACGTGGAGGAGATCGCGACGCAAGAGATCAAGGCGGCGTGTTTGGTGTCGGGTGTCGGAGCGGCGTTGTGGAGACGTGAGATCGCGGGGAGAGACGATGCGGATCCATGTGGTGTCTGTTGTCACTGTGCGAAAGAGCTGGATGGTGCACGGGTGTCGGGAGAATGCAGCAAGCGGATCCGTGATCTCCAGCTCGTCAATCACCAGCTCCAGATCCCGCAACAGCACCGCCACGCGTGTGTATATGCCGGGCGTAAGCGACAGACAATGCACCACGCGTTTGACGAATGTGCTTTCGTGGTCGATGACAGGCGCAGGCAGGTAGAACATGGGGGAGGTGCGTGTGGGCAGCGGGAAATCGCCAACGCGTCGTGAGCGTGGCTGTGGTTGTGGCTGTGAAACACGTCTGGAGAAGGCCAGCGCGCGCTTCTGAACAAGCACGCATCAATGCTGGATGCATGCCAGACAACCCGCTGATCAGCATTGAACCGTATACACCACCATCATACACACAATGACATTAAAAGAATCTCGTTCTATTGGTACAAATCGAAGCCACATCTATCCAGATGACATACGCATGCGCAGCTGGATGCACGAGAGATAAAGTTGCCTCCTCCTTCCGTCCGTCCACCGCCAGGGCGTAGTGGCGAGTGCGCACAGCTAGCCGTGCGTGTGTCGCACCGCCACCACCGGCACACCCACGTCATCGCCTTCGTGCTCGTCGCTGATCAGGCGTTTGCTGAAGGACTTGACGTGCGACCAGAAGTCGTTAAGACTTGAGGAAGCGGATTTGGTCATAGAAGCAAGCGTGACGGAGGAAGAGGGGAGGAACGAGGTGGAGGAGGAAGAGGAGGGAGAAGACGTGGCTGATGATAGCGGGGGTAAAGATGTCTTCCAGTTGTCGTTGCTGCGTGCATCGCAGATCCTGTTGAGCCCACTCCAGTAGCCACCATGCGCGTCCACGCTCCACGCGTCTGTGTCCACACGCCGGCTGCACTGGCCGTCTTCGCCATTGCCACGAGAACACAGCGTGATTTCCAGATCATCACCGGAGCTGTCTGCGGCAGTGGCGGCGGCAGCGACAGTGGCGGCAGCAGCAGCAGCAGTGGCAGCAGTGGCAGCAGCGTCTACCACCGTGAGCAGTTCGCCGCGGTGCTTAAGCCAGATCTCGGTGTCGTGGTGAGCGAAACCAAGCGTAGGCGGAGGGAGATGCGGGATGATGTCTTTGCCATAGACAATGCGCCAGATAGTGATGGGGAGGGAGTTGATGTAGGTGGCCAATTCTAGATTACCCAGCCGTGGTTGGCCGTGGGTGAAGACTTCGATGGGAAGCTTAGGCAGTCTCCAGTGCAGATCCATGGCAGCTAGTACGGCCAGGGCTGTAGGGAGAGGGGGGTGAGGGAGAGGGGTGAGGGCGAGAAGCAAAAGAGATCCACCCACCTCCGCCCATGGAGTGCCCGGTGATCAGCATGTCAGCGACAGTGTACTGCTGCTGCGCTTTCTGGACACGCGCAAGGATCTCGTCCGCCACATCGTGGTACGCGCCGTAGAAGCCGCGGTGGACTTCCGCATCTATGCCAGCACGCAGATACGGAACTTTGAACATGGCAAGATCGGTGATCGCCTGACGGAAACTCCAGGTCCCACGAAAAGCCAGCACAAGGCGTTGCAACGGATGGTTGTAGGCAAGGTAGCCGATGGCCGAGCCGTTGCGGAAGGAATGCAGGATGGTGGAGTTGCGGGTGGAGGGATAGCACGCGTCGTTAGGACAGGGAAACGCACCCGAGGGAAGCGAGCAGTAGGCGACAGACGCGTACTGCGCAGCCATCATCTTGGATTCGGTGAAGTTGGCAGGCAGGACGAGTGAGGGCAGCGGCTCGGTGGAGGGAGGACGCAAGCCGTACGCGTCGGTAAGGTTACGCAGACTGAAAGGTGACAAGGCTTGACGCAGTAGTCGACCGAGCGGGTAGGGCGACGACTGTAGACGCCTTAAAAACCGCTTGAAGAAGGAGGGAGAAGAGGGGGGGAAAGGGTAGATGATGTGAGGCGGAGGGGTAGGTGGTGGTGTATACGGTTCAATGCTGATCAGCGGGTTGTCTGGCATGCATCCAGCA
>QZWT01000378.1:0-12758 GCA_004114315.1 Cochlonema odontosperma | reverse complement strand
AAACAACTACTAAACAACTACTAAACAGCCACATTCGTGCCACATTCGTGCCATTCGCTAGTGCTTGTGGTACCTGTTCTGCTGAGCATGGTGGCTGGGGTGTGCTGTGCAGAGAACGAGTGCACAAGGAGCAACACCAACAGCCAACGACCAACAACCAACTACAAACTATCAACAACAATAACTACAATAACTACAATAACTACAACTGCAACTGCTGCAACAGCCGCTGCAACAGCCGCTGCAACAACACACTACTGCGGTGTCCTGCACCGCACGCACAGCAACGCTGCCACCACTACTACGCCACAGCATGTTCATCTGCCGATGCAGAAGCAGTATCCTGCCTGCCACCCAGGATCAGGATGAACTTGCCCACACCCTTCTGCCAATGCTTGGGCTACAACCGATGAGTGTCGCGTGAAACAGCGCTAGAGCGTGCTTACCACGTCCACTGCTTGTGGAATGTCGTTATGCACGGTGTACCACACGTCCTTGATGGCTGTGCCTCCCTCAACAGGCGACGGTATCGACGCTTTGTGGATGAATACGTCCGCATACATGAGAGAGTACTTTGCCACAACAATCACACCCCGTGCACTCTTGAGCAGCGCTGCATTCTTGCCTGCCACACGCCCAGCTTAGTCTCAGCATCTCACCCGACACACACACACACTACCTTCGAGCGAGCTCACGACCTTGTACCGGATATGGTTATCAGACAGCAACTTGGACACATTGGTGACACGTTTATCCTACACACACACACGTCAGTCAGTCACCGCTAGATGCAACAGGATATGCATACAGCATCATCCTCGTCATCCTCGTCATCCAGAGCAATGAGGCTTGTCACCATCTGTGCTTTATCGGGGAACTACAGTGCGTGTGAGTCGTGTATGCGGTTGGGTGCTACCAGATGTCTCAGATCCCTCTACGACTGTGTGAGTGACACAGCACATAACATGCACCCTCCCACCTACCCTCCATTGATCGGTAGCAGATTCTGCTGGCGGTGGCGCTGCCCGCATCAGCAGTGCAATGTTTGCCAGCGGGAGACGCATGGGTGCCGCGGCCCTCTTCAGCGCTGCCCGACACTCCGCGATCGTGTCCAGCTGCTCGACCTTGTCCGCAGGCGTTTTGTACTTCTCCGCAATACCCGATATGTCGGTACTGCCGGTGAGTGTTTCGTACTTCTTTAGAAGAAGCGCCATCTCGGCATCCTCCTCGGGTGTGAGCTCTCCGTTCACGGGATCTCGCTTGTAGGCCTTCTTCAGAATCGTTTTCATGTCTTTGTTAAAATTTCGCATGGTGGCATTCTCCGTGTAGTAGTTCCCGTGTTTCGCCATACCCCTCACAGCCGTAACAAGCTCTGGCAGGGCGTCCTGCAGCATCGCCATGTACGGTGCAATCGCACTGGCTGGCCTGCCACTGGACAGCGCTGGCAGAAGGTGCATGTATCTGTGGTACTTCAGCAGCACCTTATTGCTACGCGAAAGGTCTTTTTCCCACGTCTCCGCAGCGTCAATGGCGAGATTGGAAGAGATGTACAGCTCGTTGAACGATTTCGGGACAACATAGGCCGCCTTGTCGAACGTCTCCAGGAACCGTTGGAGATCCTCGGCCAGCGTTGTGCAGTCGTCGTCCGACAGCTCTTGGGGTGGGGGCAGCGGCGAGACAGGGGTGACCGTTACCACGTTGACATACTCTGCATGCGGCTCAGGGAGGTGCTTGTGTTGCTCCAGCTGCTCACGTCAGTTCGCACATCACCAATGCACACACCCACCCACGCACACATACAAAGTCATTAACAGATCCGACGTAGCGAGGATACTCAGAACTCGTGCTGATGTCCCACAGATGGACTGACTCCTCCTCCTCCTTCTCTGACAGCTGGCCATCCTTTGTGGGTCCAGGAAGCAGCAGCAGGGATGAGAGTTGACTCACCACCTCGTATATGGCCATCACAGTGTGCATCTTCGATTGCAACGACCCCACTACGAACACATCACACCCCGTGCGAGTCGGCATATGGGGAGGGAGTGTGGTGATTACACTGGCTGATAGGCATACGCGTGACCTGCAGACCGTGTTGTCGCAGCTTGCAGTCGATAGTAACCCTCGTAGTGTCCACAGAAGCATCGCCAAATAAGGCCGATTGTAGATGTAACATGTCGACGAGGGAGACCTCTGATTTGCCCAGCTGTCACCGGGGTGTGAGCAAGAGGGTGCGCGTTCCTCCACACCCACACCCCCACACGCATACTTACAATATTGTTGACCACATACTAGCCACAGTGTGTCAGCCACACACCACACACCACACACGTATCCACCACTTACAGCCATGTGTGATGACGAAGCGCCAAAGTCGACATAGAAATAGGGCGTCAACAGGTGTTTCAGCCCACACACCTTGACCCGTGCATCCGATAGCTCTCTCAGTAGGGTGGGATCGTTGGCAACAGGGTTCCGATCAGGATGGAGATAGAATGCAGCTAGCTTCTGTACTTCGTGTGCAAGCCGGTAGATCGCTTTGGCGTCGGCAGCATGCGGCTCTGTGTTCCACGCCTTCACGCCCACCTCGCCATGCTCCTTAAGTAGTTGTGCTGCCTCCTGATACACCTGCTGCACGTTCTCCGTCGACGCAAGGCTATTCTCCATCTGGTCCAGCAGTGCGAGTGCGACGTCGGCGTAGTGCAGCTTGTTGGCAACCTTTGTGGGCGGGGGTGTGTGTTCCAGACGCATTGTGAGTATCTGTTGCGTGTCACCTCCACAGCCACAGCCACACGCAGGTGCGTACCGGGTGTGTGACGACGGTGCGCCTGTAGTAGGGCACCTCTGTGCGTGCCACCCCGTCACGCAGCTGCACATAGATCTGCTTGACTGCGGGAGTGGTGGCGCGGGGGCGGTGGGCAGGTACGGCGGTGACGACCAGCGCCACAGGCAGCAGCTTCACAAAGCTGACCAGTCGCATGACAGCACACAAAGAAGGCGAGAAGAGCGAAGGCGTGGCAATGCCAGTTGTGTGCGGTGCCAGTTGTAGGGAAAGCAGTCACAAGGGTGGGCACAGGCGTGGACCCGGGGGTGGACATGCGATCGACCGTTGGATGCGGCGGTGGTGGTTGTTGTGGTTGTTATGGTGGCTGTTGCTGTGGTTGTGTCTGATGCGGTGGTTGTGTTTAATGTGGTGGCTACGGTGGTGGCGGTGGTGGTGGTGGTGGCGGTTGTGTGCTTCCAGTAACACACCTGCAATAGACTGCAACCCACCCGCACACACCCACACAGACATGGCCAGCCTGCACCTTCTCAGCAAAGCAGACGTTTCACACAGCGCGTCTCATGTCTCACACAAGCAGTGCCACGCTGTAGGCTACGCTGTAGTGCCAGTGTTGGCACAGCCCAACCACCGCGTCAACGCAGCAGCCCCAAAACGGCTTCTCACCCTCGCCACGCACCACGCACGGCCACACATGCCGCCGCCTAAGTGCCACGCCCTGCTCAGTGCGCATGCACGCACCTTCTTCCGCAACGCCTGGCGGGGAAAGGAAACGCGTATCAATCCCGACTACATCGGCCAGCCCCACTTCAAAACACATCCCCACCTGATGGCACCTGGCCAGCTCACCCCCGGCATCGCCGTCGCCGAATACCACCAGCGTCGCACACGGCTGATGGACGCCATCGAACAGCAGGCGGGCACCCCGCACTTCGCCGTGCTGCTGCCTGGCTATCGCACGCGCTTTGCATCCGCGAACATCTTGTACGTTGCTGTCTGTGCTGTATGCCGACCCCCACCCTAGCTATCCGTTCCAGCAGCATACCGACTTCTTTTACCTCACCGGTAGGTTGCCACGCGTGCACCTGTGGTGTCCTCACACCACTAGGTGTCAACGAGCCTGACGCTGCTGCTCTGCTTGGTACCCCGTGGCGTCACCACCCTCACCACTCAGCTCCGCTGCAGAAAGGCGCAATGGTCATGACACTTTCCGCCTATTTGTCAGGCCCCGTGATGCACATCTGGAGATGTGGGAGGGGCCGGTGGCAGGCATTGACTGTGCTGTCTCTCACTTTGGTGCTAACGAGGTGGGCATGGCCGACACATCGTGTGCTCACACCCTATCTACTACAGGCATTCCCCTCCGACACCTTTGACAGCACTGTCAGTCAGCTGCTGGCCGACGGTGTCTCGCTGTTCGCCGATCCACCGTCCGATGTCAATCTGTTCGGTGTGGCACAGCTATCCCAGATCTGGGAAAACCGTGCAACTACTGGAGATCGCTCGCTCCGTCCGCTCGGGAAATACGTCCAGGAATTGCGCCTCATCAAATCTCCGTCCGAACAGGCGCTGATGAAGAAGGCTGGTGAGATCAGTGGTCGTGCTCTCATCGAGGTAGACGGCACTGGCCCAGATGAACATCCACCTGTGCCGACCACCCTGCGCTATATAGGTCATACGCAACACCAAGCCGGGTCTGTCAGAAGCAGTGCTTGCCGCCCACATGGAATACCAGGGGTGTCAACAGGGTGCACAGCGATTGGCCTATGTGCCCGTTGTGGCAGGGGGCGAACGCGCACTGGTCCTCCACTGTGTCTCCAACGACCAGCTGCTCAGGTAGGCTCCACACCACACACACCCCCTCTTCTCTCTACAAAAGCGAAACAGGGACGAAGACATGGTGCTGATGGATGCTGGCTGTGTAAGTGTTTACATATGCAACCACGATTCACACCCGCAACAGCAATTACACGGGTATGCCAGCGACATCACGCGCACATGGCCTGTCAATGGACGCTTCACCGAACCAGGCCGCGACCTGTACCAGGCAGTGCTGAATGTGCAGCAAGCGTGCATCAAGGTGGCGCCGTCCTAGGTATGCAAGAGACAAAAGTAATCTGTTCCAGATGTGCACCACACAAGGAGGAATCTGTCTCGAGGATCTGCACGACCACTCGGTACTCCTTCTCCAAAAGGAGCTAGCCAATCTGAACTGGCATCTGCCACGCTCGGTACCCTTTTTCGATCACTTCCCCCCCGTCACGCTGCCTTACCCCGTCCGCACTAGGAAATCAATCGACTGTACCCACACCACGTGGGCCACTACTTAGGCCTGGATGTGCACGACACACCAGACATCAGCCGAAGCCGGCCGCTTGCACCAGGCATGGTCGTCACCATAGGTGAGGCAAGCGTGGTTCTGCGTGTTCACTGGGTGCAGAGCCTGGCATCTACGTGCCCAGCAACAGCCGCTATCCCAAATGCTTCCACAACATTGGAATCCGTATTGAAGACGACGTGTTGGTGCAGGAAGCTGAGCCGTGGGTGTTGTCGGCTTTTGCGCCCAAACAGACTGTGGATATCGAGGCGCTCATGCATCCCGCGTGAAGTAGAAAGATTCAGACTAGCACTCTATAGACGCATGCATTACGCCGCCATTTTCACCTACTTCCACCTTCAGCCTGCTTCTAGTGGGGCCCTGCAATGTCATCCTCGTCGTTTACCGCTAAGTGTATGACAATATTGGTGTTCGCCTTCTTCGCCTCCTTGATTGCTTCCCCCAGCTCTTCGCACGTGGCCGACCGAGCGGCAAACGCAGTGCTGAGCCATTTTACGCGGCTGTCCAGCTTTTCAGCCACCAGCCGATCCCTGCCCACGACCGCCAACGCCTCGCTCAGATGGATCAGCTCTTGCTCGTAGGCCAGCAGCTTTGCTTGCTCCAGCTTTAGCATTTCACTCAAGCGCCGTGTCTCCATGATGCCGACCATGCGTGTGTCTTGACACATGCGTCGATAGGCAGCCAAGTGGATAGGCTTTCCCGACATCACCGCGTACGGGCGTGCATTCTGGTGCATAAGCTGGATGAGATCTGCACGCTCCATCGCGCGAAGCGTGGCGTCGCCATTCTTGTCGAAAAGAGGATGCGCGCGCACAGCGTCATACGAGATCGTGCTGTGTTGCGCCAACAGCTGCAAGATGTGCCAAAACTGCTCTGGCGTCCAGTCCATATCGCCTCCCATATTGCTGTCGTCCAACAGGCCATACTTGCGGATATCGGCAACCGCGCGCTCCACAAGGTCATCGATAGCCATCACCGGGGTCATACCACCGAGCACCTACGCCACCGTCACAAAGCGCTCGTGGATGCACGGCGGCTTGCCTTCTGAACGAAAAGCTCCAAATCTGTAATACGTCCGCCCAATACATTAATACAATCCTCCAGTTTCTCATACTTATCAAACTGGTCACCGAGTCGGCGCTCGATATAACGGGTGGCCACGTCGTTGCTGCCATCTCGCAGGATCACCGAATTCAAGCTTTGCTTGGGTAGTGCTTGGCTGAGCGATCGCGCGGCTGCCGCGTGGTTGCGGCTCACAAAGATAACATGCGCCACACGCTATTCGAGGAGCGGTGAGACGTGCGCTACAGCAGTGATGCTTTGCAAGGGGAGGGCAACCTTTTCGACAAGCATTGCTGCCCATTCGGACAAATCGCGCCATAGTTGCTCGAACTCGGGCTCCTCACGCCACAGAAACCCGTCGATTACAATCACAGGAAACTCCTCTGGCTGGTGATGGTCCCCACCTGCTGACTTCAGCTGTGAGCGGCGCAGACCCCCATCGTGCTCAATTGTCGGGTGCCCGTCGATGCCATCGAGCGCCAGAGCGACACACTCCATGATGTTCAACATTTGTGCGTGTGCATTGGTGCTCAGTCCTGCTTTAGCACCCGTAGTCACGCTCACCTGCACACACGCGGTGGTGACGACACGTAGGACGGCACAGCGCATCGCCTACCAGCGCATCTATGACATTCGAGAGCTTCACAAGAAAAGTGAAGACCGGTCGGTAGCCCACCTGCTGCGCAAGTCGTCGCAGGAGGTCGTCTTCGTTCCGCGCTTGGCACAGCGCCTCCCCGTCAACCCAGATACGATACTTGCGATTTTCCAGTACACGCTGCACCAGCTCGCTCTTGCCGCATCCATTGGGTCCGCTGATGACAATAAAGGTCGTCGGCGATTCCTGCAGCCATTGTCGCACACGCTCTATGAGGTGCTCGTGGCCCTCCCAGTAGCTGAAGTTGGTCATGTTTTCCGTGCTCCAGCTGCTGATGCGAAGACGCCGCAAGAGTCGCACGGTGTAGTGCTGCATCTGGTCCAGCCAATTGGTGCTGTTTTCCAGGCTGGTGGCTTTGCGTGCCACCGCGTACTGGCGAATCGGCTCGAACACCATAAAGGATGCGGCGAGCAGCGTTGCTGCAAACAGAGGAATGAAGATGCGCGGATGCCCCCCGACATAGCCGGAAATCAGCTTCAAAGGACTTGGCGGCTGCACATATCGAAAGCGGAGACGACTCCCACCCACCAGCTCCGGCGACTCGACTAACGCACCGTACACGCAGTTCAACGCTGCTGCAGCAGCTCTTTTCTGGGCGTATTTCACGGTGATGACACGCGGTGTATCCTTCACCGGCGTGGGGACTTTCATATCGTAGATGGCGCCGTAGGGACGCAGCAGATCATGCAGCGCCTCCAGCGGCACTGACGCTGCATAGTCCACATTTCTCAGCTCCACGGTGAGCGTGCGTGAGGGAACACTTCCGAGAAAGTCGGCAAGGAAAGGCGAGCCTTTTACAAGGAAAGCTCGGTTGCGTCTTCCATTAAACCATTCCCTTGACATGTCTTCGAGGTGTGTATTGATACGTGCGCAAATCGTTTGGATAGCCTTGTCGCTGTGCTCACGCTCAGCCTGGAAGCCAATCTGTACAAGCGCACCACCGTCTCGAAGACGAGGAATAATGTCGAGCACGGTGGCTTCGTGCGGCAACCGGCTGGGCAGCAGACTCTCGCGCACCTTGGCTGTCACACGCGCTTTGGATTGCGTGCGTGCCAGCACAGATCGCGGGTCCATTGCGTGGAAACGCAGTGGAACGACATTATCCAGATACACGCTAAACTTCTGCAGCTTCTCTTCGCTTTTAGAAGGCTGTTTGGCAGACACGGAAGGGGCGGGGGAGGTGGCAAGCGTTCGACGCAGAACGCCAACACGATTCAGCCGAAACATAGCGTGTGGCGCACGCGCCGGTCATCGCTCAAAACGCCATGCAGTCGCCGGTCTCGGCAGAGGACACACGCGGGGAGGTCGCTTTAGGCGCGACCGGGATCCTCATGCGAGCACTGGAACATGATATTCGGCAGCTGTTTGACGCCTTCTTTCAGGTGTGTAGCCGGGATGAGCAGCAAGGCGTGCTCCGTATCCGACGTTTGCAACTGACGTGCGTGTGGCGCCAGGAGCCGGGATTCGGTTTCGTCACATTCAAACTGGTTGCTGATCGAATGGATTTCGCACTGATACATTTCGGATGCACGGAGAAGAACGGACGACCAGTGTTCATGCAGTCGCTCTACCAAGTTGCTTTGGGTACAGGCGGCGTTGTTGGTGAGCGCGTGTGCTGATCGCTTTTGATCGCACCACAGGCTACCTGCCGCAGACGAACGAGCTGAAGCTGCGTCTTGCCGTATGCTACACGCTGTACCTGTTGTACTACACGCAGCCTGGATGCTTTGATCCAGTGCCAATACGCGTGGAAATGCGTGAGTGATCCTTGCATAGTGGCTACATGCAGCAGCATGCTTACCCGTCCACGCCCAGGCTACTGGGACTACATCATCAGCACCGTGTCGCAATGCCAAGCGATGCAGGTGTACGAAGGAGCGTATGTGCTGCATCGGATGCGCCATGACGGAGCATTTCTATTTGTTTGGCATACACTGCGATCGGTGCCTTCAGGCTCGGTGGAAGAGAACCTATGGACAATCTCGTATGTTTTGCCTTCACGCAGCTGTACCACGGTCTGGCGCTGATCGCTCATGCACACCACAGAGTGGACACACGGCTCAACGAGATCGAAGAGGATCTGCTGCATCGGGATTTCGTAAGTGCTCCACAGCAACAGCGCACATGCTCACCTCCGTTGCCGTTAGAACGGCGCCACCGGTGCCGATTGGGGAGAGCTTGTTCGCATTGCCGCGAACTACCATGCGAAAAAGCAGGCTTTGGGCCCGATCGTTGGCATTCGTGAAAACACACTGGATGTGCGATCCCTCCAGGATGGTTTGGCAAAGGCGCAACACGAACGGGAAGTGCGTCTGCGTGCAGATGCTACCTCCCACGCACACAACCACCGTGCGTAAGGATGGATGGCCTGCTCGAAGAAAGCCGCATCTCCCAGCTGCAAAGCTGCTCTTTGCGAGAAACAGCACTGCTAAGGAGAGAAGAGGAGGAAGCACAATGGTATCCTCTGCTCTACTTTTCGCATTATACCTATCGCGCGCGCATGCCACTCCGTGCCGCCGCTCGTTCGCGTATCATGCAGGCTGTGGTGTGACAGCTTGATGGCAGTAATAAAAATGTAATCACTATGAGCAGTGCACCTGGAAAGACAGTCGACCGTTCTGGTCTTTGTTATGAGACTTAAAACACAATGGTAATAATGCAAGGCTAGATGCACACAACCGCGTCCCTCTTCCTTCTCGCAGGGGGGATAGGAAGGAGCGAAGATTTCTGTTGTGCGGTGCACGTTTGCATTCAGCTTGGTTCCGCACACTCGGGCGGCGGCGGCGGCACCTATAGCATTTGCGCCGACAGATCCGGATACATAGGGCTCTGCAGCTGCTCGTAGAGTCCTGGGCTGTACATCTCGTGCGAAAACCGATTCTCGCGCACAAAATAGCGCGCCAGCACTGGATCGGCGTCGTCTTGCATTTCAGTTTGCTCATCGTCCGTGACAAACTCGCCGTCAACATCGTCGCCATCTATGTACCAGCTCTTGAGCACCGTGCCGTTTGTGGCAATCTTTCTATCGCGGTTCTGCCGCCAAAAGTCTTTTAGCGCTTTCGGTGTCATGGACTGGCGGGTGGTGCGTGAGCGTCGGCTGTCGGCACGCCGCGGATTATTGGGCGGCACGGGTCTTTTCGGAATGAGCGACTTACGCTGCTCTAGCCGAGGGGAAAGTCCGGGCGAAGCCAGCTGCTGCAGATGCTCGAACGATAGGGGACGGCTCAGCTCGGGACTCACTGTCAGTGTTAGACTCACAGCACTTCCGTTGGTGGAAATGGTGGGCAGCGGTGACGCGCGCTTCACTTTTTGCAAGCGACCGCTCGTGATCTTGGTCATCTCCTGTATCTGGTCTCGTCGCACGCGCTCCATCAGCCGATTCACGCGGGACACAAAAGCAGCCAGTGTGAACTGCTGAGACGCTTCATAGCTGGTTCTTGACGGAGAGGTGGGGGTTGTGACTGCAGCGGTGAGGTCAAACATTTCCTCGTACATTTCCTCTAGAATTCCAAATAGTTCGGATCGCGACGCCTCCATCGCTTGCACTTCCGTCGACCGCTGCATCAGCTTCGCCTGGAGTTCATCGCACTCCCGCTGCTTGGACGCCAACAGGTGCTGCGCCAACTCCAACTCTGTTACGTCAAGCACAGGGGAAGCTTTGTCGTCTTCGAGCGATGCATCGCGACTTTGCTGCGCATCCGACTGCGATAGCGGACACTGCTTTGTTGGCTGGTACACGGTTATGGGTGTGGGCGTGGATGTGGGCATGGGCACGGGCGTGGGCATGGATGTAGGAATGTTGGTGCGTTTTTGACGTACCCAGTCTCCGAAATTCGTTTCCAGCGGTGTCGATGCAGGCAGGTCGGGTATGACGCTTATGCGTGCGCACTGTAGCTCTGCCTGCAGATCGTTGACTCGAGCTTGGAGTAGCTGGATGATCTCTCGCACACACTGCACCTTACGTAGCATACCTGAATCCGAAGTTTCCATGCTGTTGTCTGCGGCGGGGGTGTCCACGGGGAGATATGCGATTGCACTTTCTAGACGCTCCAAGCGTTCCGACACGCTGCGGTTTTGAGCGCGCACGTCTTGCGTCTCTGCACGCGCCATGGCCAATGCCTGATCGGCAGCGAGCACGCTGGCTTCCATTTCCTCGACTTTTCGCTCCAGCTCGTCCAGCAGCAACAGCTGTCCCAGGCCGTGGTTGATGCCGGCGAAGATGCTCATACGTGATGTCTGCTGCGACGTATGCTTTGGCTCCTCGAGCTTGCGGTGCTGAGCAGACCCGTCCACGCTTTCGAAAAGGACCGCATAGCGATGGCGCTCCTGCTGCAACTGCACTTCGCTCAGACGGCAGCTTGTATGCCACACCTGTTGCAGCATATCCTCGACCTTCTGTGCAGCAATGCGATAGGCAGTATTCGCTTCCCGTTCGGCACGCTGATTGCCGGGATGGTGGAGGTCATTGAGAGCCACGGCACCATCGCGAATCCGTGTTTCACGCGCAATGCACTCGGTGAGAAACTGCACACGTGCTCTCAGCTTTCGCTCTTCCATGGTCAGTTGTTCTTGCTCGTCGTCGGTCAGCACACGCGGCTCCTGCTCCATGCCCGCACCGTTCTGTGGTGCAGAAGACAGCAGGCGCAGCGACTGGCGCTGCTGCTGCTGTTGTCTGTTTGTGTGGGATTCTAGCGCCAGGATTGAGTTCCGGATGGCTGCCTTTAAGTCTTGGGCGCTTTGTAGTGGGGAGTGATCAGGGGGACTGAACCGTCTGCGGGCATATGTGTCGGTCTCGCATCTTGCCTCACTGGAGGTGGAGGAGGTGTAGGTGAAGGTCTTTGAGCTGGCCAAGCTGGGCTTCTTGCCCACGCGATGCCGGTGGCCGTCGGGAAGAGAGTGCAGGTTCGCCTGGTCCCTCTGGCTCATGATGTCGGCAAAGCTCTCTTCCAGCTCTGTCATCGAACTGAGATTGGGGGACACCACGGTGGATTGCAGCGAGAAAGCAGATGCGGAGCTGGGAGCACGACGATGGTAGTAGTCCACGGCATCGTTGTCGGAATGACTTGTTTCAATGTGATGGGAGATAAGGATGATGGGCGAAGGAGGTTGCTGCGGCATCGAATGTTTCCGGAACCCCATCTAAGCACTGGTGAGCAACACAGTGAGGACGACTGCGTGTGGGATGTTACGGATTTGGAGGTGCGGGAGAACGCTGATTTCTAGACAGGGTGGTGAGCACTGGCTGGGCAATTGGGTGATTGGGTGATTGGGCGATTGTTGAGGAGGATGGGTTGAATGGTGACATGTTCCTCCACACACAGCAGACGCGTGCATGTCTTCAACAAACGCATTACTATGTTGTGCTATTTCGTAAACAGCTTGTAGGCGTGGGCGGGGTGTGGCGGGGTGTTGGTGTTTGTCCGTGTATGCGCCATTGCCACTGTTACGCGCACAGAACGACGATGCATTCAACCACCGCATAGAGGTGCATATATCCAGTTCTTTCTTTCTTCCTTCCTTTTTCCTCCTCCTCTTCTCCTCTTCTTCCCCTCTTTCCCTTTCACTGCTGGTCCATGCGTCACAGCCGTTGCTCCACGGCTGTTTTTATGGAAGTGTCAAAGTTGTGAGACCACGCCACTTGGGAAAAGTCTCCGCTCTTTGCCTCCACACAAACGATCGTGCCCCCTCACGCTCCATTCTCTACCGCCTATTGCGGCTACCACCCAGCAAAGAATCTGTGCATAATCTTAATTGTAAAATGAAGAAGGAAAAACTATCGGTAATCGGCCCTTCCTCTTCCGCGCTCACAACAGTCATCCACAGCTGCATACATCCATCTCCCTCCCTTCCCTCGTAAGTCTCCGCTTCCCCCAATCACCCAATTGCCCAGCCAGTGCTCACCACCCTGCTGCTGCCAAACATAT
>QZWT01000377.1:0-12765 GCA_004114315.1 Cochlonema odontosperma | reverse complement strand
TTGCTATTGCTATTGCTATACAGATGTGTCTTCGCTGTCTTCGCCACCCTCCATTGTCTCTACAGCTGCTTCGTTCACGAGACGATGAACGAAACGAGCATATGCATAGGCAATTCCGAATGCCACCTCCTACCCCACCTCCCCCAACGATTACCAGTCCGCCCCTTCTAATAATAATGCATACAATGGCCCCTCCAACGACAGCTACCGTCCTACCGGTAACGCTCCTTCGTCTTCCGGCCAGGGCCCAAGCGGTTATGGACCCAGCGGCAACGGACCCAGCGGTAACGGGCCCAGCGGTTACGGACCAAGTGGCTACGGGCCCAGCGGTCACGGACCCCACGGCAACGGACCCCACGGCAACGGACCCCACGGCAACGGACCCCACGGCAACGGACCCAGCGGCAACGGACCTTATGGCAACGGACCCAGTGGTCATGGGCCAAGCGGTCACGGACCCCACGGCAACGGCCCCAGTGGTCATGGACCCCACGGCAACGGACCCAGTGGTCACGGACCCGGCAGTTATGGTGGCCCAGGTAGCGGTCCATATGGCGGCCCAGGTAGCGGCCCGTATGGTGGTCCCGGCAGTGGCCCGTACGGCGGTCCCGGCAGCGGTCCATATGGCGGTCCAGGCAGCGGTCCGTATGGTGGCCCAGGTAGCGGTCCGTATGGCCCAAGTGGTCACGGACGCCCTGGCCGTCCTACCGGGTCCCTCCCATCGTCCCAATCTGGTCCTCGCCGCCACCACCACGGAAAGTGTGTGCGCAGAAGCGCGCTTGCTCCCTTGTCTCAGTCTTCCTATCCTGAGCCGCAGAGCACTTATCCCGAAGGCGTTGCTTCTTCTGTGACAAGCACCTACCCCGAGAAGAGCACCTACCCCGAGACGAGCACCTATCCCGAGAAGGCATACGGTGGTCAAGGATCTGGCCACGGATCCGGCCAAGGGTCAGGCCAAGCGGGTGGCCAATGCTCAAAGAACGGCGAAATGTCTTGCTCTAGAACCGGCTTCAATACTTGCGATAATGGTAAACTGGTTTACAGAGACTGCGCGCCAGGCACATCATGCGAGCCAAACAACGGCTCCATCTTGTGCAAATAGTAATGTGAAAGGAGCAAAACGTGGGCGAAAGTGTATGTGTGGTGTTTAGAATTTGTAATGCGCTGCTTCAATCGACGCTGTTTCTGCATTCATAAGCCGTGCATTTCTGGTGTGATGACCGTTCAGCAATGTCTGCAGCTGCTGCAGGCAGACTCTTATGGTAACCCCGCCGCCCTTTCACCACCACTACCACCGCCACTTTACCGCGGCCGTCTCTGCTAGATCTGGCAGGGTGTGGCCACTGCATGGTGCTGGACCAGCCGCCTACCGCGGTGGCTTTTGCTAGAATAGTGGGTGCCAATCTGCCAGTGCTGATCAAAAGTCCTGCTTCCTTTCCGTTCCTTCTACTATGCTGCTGTTAACAGTGTAGACGCCACTACCGAATGGCGCGCGCTGGCGTGTTGGAAAAGCGACGCCTACCTGGTGGAGAAGTTGGGCACACGCCCAGTCAGTGTGGCTGTCACACCCAACGGCTATGCAGACGCGATGGTGGACAATACGTGGTTCGTCCAACCGGCACACATCCGACTCCCCATCTCGCAGTTTCTGCATCAGCTGGCTTCCCCCACGGCTGGCCGTGTGGTTGCGATCCAGTCGCAAAACGACAACCTTTCCGCCGACTTTGCCGCACTTGCCGACGACCTTCCACCTGCTATCGATTTTGCGGAAGAAGCTATGGATGCGCGCCCTGACGCAACCAACCTGTGGATCGGCAGTGAGAGCAGTGTCACCTCTTTCCACAAGGACCACTACGAGAACTTGTATGCGGTGATATGCGGAGGGACAAAGATCTTCACCCTGGTTCCGCCCACCACACCCATGAAAGGTGGTGTGATGAAGCTGTGCGTGGGTGTGCCGTATGCGCTGGTCGTCTGACCAGACGTGATGTAGAGAAGCGATTGAGGGATGCGGTGTATGACCCAGAGACACTGGCCGTTGTTCCCTCACTGCCACCCACCTACACACCCTGGGTGATCGATGCTGCACCACCTGCTGCCGTGGTGGTGCGTGTGGCGCCTGGAGACATGCTGTACCTGCCCTCGCTGTGGTACCACCATGTGAGATGCGAAGGCACACGCGTTATCTCCGTAAACTACTGGTTCGACATGGCATTCGGAATTGCCTATGCATATGCTCGTTTCGTTCATCGTCTCGTGAACGAAGCAGCTGTAGAGACAATGGAGGGTGGCGAAGACAGCGAAGACACATCTGTATAGCAATAGCAATAGCAACAGCAACAGCAACAGCGTGCACTCCTCCTCCTCTTTCACAGTTAACCTGCTGTCAGCGACTCCGGTGTCTGTGCAACAAAGCGGTTGAGCATTCCATGCATTCACAACGAGGGCCACATCGGAACGCGTTCCTCTCACAACCCCACTACTACCATGCTTTCTTCTGGTTCATCCAGCGAAAGTGGCGACTCCGTCCACTTCCACACCTCTTCTGCTGCTCCCTCCCCTCCCATCCACGTCATACACGATATCCCGTCTGCCGCCTCCACCACATCGTTTTCCGTCCACGCCATCCCTCACACTCCCCACGCCTCTCCTCCCATCCACCCACCAGTGCTCACGCCACTCCAGCCTCCCGTCTTTAATGGCTCACCGTCTGACGATGTGACCGAGTTCCTGTTTGAGTTTGATATTGCGGCACGCCATAATCAGTGGACAGACTTTCTGAAGCGCGATTGCATCCCTGCCTATCTTGCTGGCGCTGCCAAGCACTGGTATCGGTATGCAGGTCACCAACACCTGCACTGGTCCGACTTTTGCCTCGCGCTCACTCGCACGTTTATTTCCGGAACTCGTCAGCAACGCTATCTGGTGGAGTTGGAGCGTCGACAACAGGCCCCTGGCGAGAGTGTGTGCGACTATATCCACGCCGTGCTCCTTCTCTGCTGGCTGGTCAACGAGCGCATGTCGGAATCAGAAAAGGCTGTCTGGCTACGCAAAGGGCTTCTCAACGAGTTTGAGAGCGACGTGGTGCTGATGGACAAAGGCGGGTCTGTGGACGAAGTGATGCATTGTGTCATGCACACTGAGGAGCTCATGCTGCTGACGCGCGTCATGAACGACAAGAGCCAACAACGAAAAAAGTGAGGCAAACCTCGAGCACCAATACGCTGATGTCTTTTCTATGTTCTTGTGGTGCAAGCAAATCTTGCTGTGCGAGTGTAGTGGTAATTCAATGACAGATTGAGCAAGCGCGTGCTTTTTACAAAGGCCTACCGTGTGATCGTTCTTCTTCACTTCCTCCCGCTTCCCTGTCTTTCTCTCACACTGCTGTGGGAAATAGAACGATTCGGCATATCGCACGCTTTGGTTTCCGCGAGTGCTGCTTATAAAGTTGGGCGCTTCTCTCTTCTTCGCCCGCGTCACACCTTTCTGTCTTTGCTACGCATTTATTTCATCGGGTGCAGTAGCAAGTGCAGCAGTAGCAGTAGTAGTAGCAGCAGATGTAGTAGTCGTTGCTGTTGCGTTTGCGGAAGCAATGCTGGACGATGCCTCTTCTCCCCCTCTGACTAGACTGTTCAGCTGCTCGAACAAACTTGTCGGCATGAGGTGTAGTGATTTTGCGATATCCATCAGACATCGGCATTCTTGGACCTGCGTGGTGTATGCGTCTATTCGCGCTTCCACATCCCTACACCACGCATCGTCATCAGTAGATGTGCTGGCGCAGAAACGAGAAACAGCAGCGCGCGCTACTTAAACTGTCTAGACAATCGATTCTCTAGCATTTGCACTCTCTGTTCGTCTTGCTGTGCGCTCTCTTCGGTGGTTTCTGTCGCCTCGGGCTTTCTCAACGCCGCCAAACTACACGCATCGAGAGAAGGGAAGAGGAAGTGATGAGTCACACGCATCACAAACGCGGATTACTAGTCTGGTGCATTCATCTCCCTGTGATACATGCCGCGCGAGCCCTCTTGCACTCGCACTCCACAATCCACCCACGAACAATAGAAGCGCAACACACGCGCCGTCTCCGACCTTGGCACACCGAGCTGTGCATTGGCGAGCAATGCGGAGTAATAGGTGTCGGTCATCTTCGGAAACCACGCCTTCATCTTTCCCTCCAGCAGTGTCATTACCGTCAGTCCGGATATCACTTGTTGCAGCTCACGCGCCTCGATTGCGCCTGCGTGTGCAAGCAGAATCGGAAGCAGTGTGGTGACCAGGTGCAGATAGCACGCGCGCACTCGATTCTCTTCATCATCCACCACGTCTATGTATGTCGATTCAATCACCATAAATAGACCAAGCACAGTGGTATGCGCGTCTGGATTCAAGCGCGAAGCAAGGAGTGCTGGAAACCACACGTCCATTTCATCAGCATACCATGTTTCATACCCCTATCCACTGCGGTCAAACGGAAGACACGACTCGCGCGGACAGAGTGAGCAGGCATACAGTGACAGTGAGCACAAGGGCGGCCGACGAGTAGTCCCGCACCCCGAGGAGGAGACGGTGCAATGACGGCTGAAAACATGCCTGTGTGGCCATCCGCGCATACATGTCTGGCCGTGGCGTGAGTATGCGTAGAAGTGGTGTGCAGCGGATAGGGCTGCAGGTGCGTTTTACCGCCTGAAAGATGGACACGAGGAGGCTTCATCGTGGAGTGCGGCGAAGAAGCGTGCACAACAAGCCAACAACTGCTGCTCTCTGCTCCCAGCATTCGGTCTGTCTTTCGCCGCACAAGTGCCTGTGCGCAAGCACAGCTTGTGGTCAGGCCTCTTGTCGCGACCATAGGAACCAAGGCTTGGCAATCCGTTTCTCTCCTCGTGCGCTTTGTAGGCAACATGCGTGCGTACGTCTGCTGTTGCTGTTGCTGAGCGCCATCGGAGCAGCATCGCCGACTGCTGCTGCAGACAAAGCGCGATTGCAAAGAGCACAAGACGTTGAGCACCATGTAAACGTGGATATACTTGTTCCACACAGACGATAGGCAGAATACACCTTTTCAACGGCTCTGCATGCTGCATCCCAACTAAACAGCTGCATCCTCACACTCATAAGCACGATACACCTCCCCCCCGCGTCAAATCTCACACTCAACGACTATTGCCAGACTGTATAGATTGCACAAATTAAACCTCTGAGCCTAGCAACATATAGCGCTCGTGATGCGAATAGACATCCGGGCGCACCAGCTCAAATCCAGCATACATGAAAGCGCGTGTGAGCTCGACTGTGTTTGGCAACCCGCGTTCCAGACACATGACCACCTGCTCACAGCCCAGTAAAGACTCTGCCAATTCCATAATTGCGATAACACTACCACACGCTTAGCGCAGAGGGCAAGGTAGTGGCGCTACCTTTCACGAAATTCACGTACCACCCAGCTGGAGATGGAGGGCGGGCGGATGAAAAGCGTGCTGCCCCGCACGATGCCGTCCCAACACGCAGACGCATCGCTTGGGAGCCGCTGACAAAGGGAGGTGACGCGCAGCACACAGTCCGGTGGGTCTGCCGCTGTCGGCTGGCCCCGAAACACAGATTGCTGCAGCTCGGTAGCCGCCACCTTCACTTCGTCCTCCATCATCTCCGCTCCATCCCCCACCCCCACTCCAGAATCTCGACGGACGTCAAAAACGCCACGTTGCTTTCTTGCCAGCTGCATAAAGGAGAGCACAAGGATCAGGACAGCGTGCAGGCAACAATGCACATACTGGTATAGAAGTAGCGCTCCTTGCGAAGACTCGACATACGGTGCAAACAGCAGATGGCCAGCTTTCTCTCGGCAGCAACTGACGACGTTTCGCTCTCCAACACGTTGTCCTCAAAGTTTTCCAGCGGAATCATCGGCTCGGATGGCGACAGGCTGGCTAGCATGATAGGCAAAAACTCGCTGTCCACGGATAGTGATGGGCGCCTGGGTGGCAGTAACCGAAATGGGGGGTTGGATGGTGGTAGTGGTAGATCGAAGGGATGCGACTGCTACTGACAAGGTCTAGAAGACAGTGGCTGGTATCGAGACTTGGTTGTGCGGTTTGTTGCGTTTACTGCCTTTGCTGCAGCAAGTGGATGATGAAAAGAGTAGGATCACGAGCGTTTTTTCCAGAGCGACAGAGGATGTATGTAACACGCCTAGCCGAGATGACGCGCCGTCAGCTTTGCGCCCATATGCACAGCCACGGCTGCTAAGCGAGTCTCGTATACTTACTTACAACGACTGAGAATCAGACACGATGCGTATGTGCGTTTGCTCACTGCGGCGGTGCTTCCGCGATGGATGCGTTCGATTCGGGATCAAGGGCGAAGCCGTGGATAAATCGCTGAATTAGTCAGCCACACCGCCCCCACTACAACCGTCTAAACCACCCTACACACGCTGCGACAACGCCGACTGCCAGTGTCTAGCCGCTTCAAATCCGTTCTGGGACGTGTGGTAGTCGTATTTAGCCTGTTGAAGCTCAGCTTCGGTGTTCATCACAAATGGACCGTAGCGGGCCACAGGTTCCTAGCAATAAAAATAACAAGACAGTGTGGGTAATTGCACAGACATGGCACTACGCTTACGTTGAGCGGCTTTCCTGCAATCACCAGGTAGTGAAGGTCCTCTTCCTGCGCCGCGACATCCAACGTGTCGCCCTCGCCCAGTATCAGTGTTGAGTGCGACGCGGCGGCAAGCGTGTTTGCACCAAAGCAGCCCGCACCAGCAAGCGTGAACACAAACCCGTTAAACCCCGTTGGGATTTCCTACGCATCATAGCACCACAATTGCTGCCGAACGCCAGGCGCTCTTACATGCACTATCTGGCTGTTGGCACGGAGCACAACATCGAGATACAGAATGGGCGTTCGCGTCAAGATGTGGCTCGACACACCAAACGCTTGGCCAGCTATCACACGGATCTGCGCGCCAGGAGCGGTGGCTATGGGGATATCTTCGCTCAGCATGTTTTGGTAGTGGGGCGGACACAATTTATCCTTGGCTGGCAGATTGATCCAAAGCTGCAGTCCATGGATCGCTGTTTTGGGCATTTCCGCATGTACAATACCACGCCCAGCGGTCATCCATTGCAGATCACTGCAGCACAGCTTTGTCAGAAGCAGAACAGCCATACGCAGTGCAGCGCGCCTACCCAGGTCTGAGTGTGCCAGCGTTTCCCAGAAAATCTTCGTGCAGCGCCTCCCCTATACATTTGCGGTGATTAAAAGGCGGATACTGGTGATTGAGTGCCTTCCAGTAGATAAGTGACTGTTTCGAAACCGCGATGAGGATGGTCTGGGAATCCGGCTAGGTATATGCTCAGCATGCGGTGTGCATCGTGGTAGCACACACACCTGGCGGAGAAGAAGCGAACTCATCCAGCATGAGAAATGGATCTAGATAGGGCAGCTGCCGACTGCCAATGCTGCGTCGCACCACCGCACCATCCCCTTCTGGTTGCTCCTGACCAAAAACATACACACACACGGATAAGCATTGCAGCTCGCGCGTTTGGCAACCCCCTTTGGACCTACGTTTGCTACCACACTTTTGATAATGTTGCGTGGTTGAGTGCTCATTGGAAGTATGTGGCGGTCTGTGTGGGGAGTGCCAGAGCGCCTGTTTTGTAGATGAATGCCATTTGTCAGCTCATGTGCATGTCTAAGCAAAAGATGTCACTCCTGGACCATTCCCCACTCCTCACACCATAGCAATTGCGACATTCATGTTCAAGACAGCTATAGTGCAGGGAAGAGAGAATGGCTGTATTTAGAGCCGCCTTGAGCCGCCTAAAACTATGCATCCAGCATTCTAAGACCATAGGACAGATCGGTAACATATGTGTCCAAAGGGGAGCGCGCAACGCTTCCTCTTCTGTACTTGTCCAGCTGGGCAGCCCATTCCGCAGCGTCTGCACGGTCAAGTGTATACGCCTTCAGCTTTAGATGTATGTGGGGGTTTGTGAGCCACACTTGCTTGCGGCTATAACATGTCGGGCAAGCAAACCGCTTGACCGCACTTGCAACGAAATCAGGCGCGTATGGTGTTCACTAAGATTGCATTGCAGACATACTCGTGTCTAAAGATCTGTGCCTCGTCGTCGCTGTGTTCGTCTTTTCTTCAGCCAGCGCAGTGTGCTTTGTCTCAGGCTTTTGTAGTGAGTAGTGAGTTCTACGCGTTTTTCTGGCCATGTGGCCATCAGCTCCGTGCTACACACATCGATGTCAGCAACAGCTACGCCGCATAGACGAAACGGTACTCTGTATGGGTCCGCATAAATGCGCGTGTTTCCTTCAAAGGTGCTCTGGAGATGTAAGATGGCAAGCATGCATCAACAGCACTCACCTGTCCGCCAGTCGGTCGTCCTTCAGGTGGATGAAAAAGGTGATATTCGGATCGCGTTCTGGTAATTTGGCGTGCAGCGAGAACTAGAACGATTGTGAGTGCGGGCAGAAGTGTGTATGGGGCTTCTACCAGCTGGGCAGGCGCGTCAGCACCAGTGCTTGCCACTGTTTCCATAAGCGTGTCGCTCCCCGTCGGCTCCATGACATGCTCTTCCTCGCTGTCAGAAGTGTCGGCGCCAAACAAGCGAAATGTGCCCGTGTGTTCCATATCTGGCGAGGCGTCATTCTTGCTATGCACAATGTGGCGCTGAAACCCACTTTTCTGTGTGGCAGAGAACATGGTTTTCAAATTGCCAGTGATTTCGAAGTGCTTGCTGCTATCCGTAGGCAGGGGTGCAGGCACCGGCTTTCCAGAAGCCAGCGTGTGCTTAGCAAGGGCCTCTGATGCATTGTTAGCGTGTGAACGAATGCAAGCTGGGTAGTCACCACCATCGGTGTCAGCAGTATCTTGCCGCTCGAATAGCGCAGCGTCTGACGCTTCCGGATCGTATACTTGCGTTTTTTTCCATTGCATTTCAGGGTTCTCGGGAACACTGTAAAACGTCACATCTCACCTGCTAAGCGCAGCAGACTACTTTTTCAAATAGGGAGTAGGTCCTTCTCCCAAGAGCCGTTGAAGCACGTCCAGATTGCGTTTCCGCTCGTCGGACAGCTGTGCTGTAGCATCCTCGTGGCCTTCTGCGTCAGAAGCATGCGACAGCTCGTCTTCGCTTCCAAACTGCTCGTTCATCCTGAACCGCACGTCGCCTTTGAAGGTAGTCTGGAGGTGCAGCCGCTCCTTGCCCGCCTCGCCCTCGAAAGCAGGATTGATTTTGATTTCTGTTGGAAGCGTGTGAGCAGGTGTCTGGGCGTACAATGCTTGTTCGTACCGCCAATGTCGTCATTGTCACTGACATCAGATTCAGAATCGAACAGTGTCTTCTGCTGAGCCTCTGTCTGTTCAAACTTGATATGCAACGAAGGGTTTGTCTATGTTTCTTAGTATGCGTGGAAGACACACCGCTCACGGTGGTATTAGTGCTGGAAAGCGACTGTTGAATGGCATGCTGTGCCGCTGTATGCGCTTGGTGACGTCGCTCCACTGCTTCCAAGCGTTGCTGGTTGGCCGACTAGTGCTGTTTAGCGCAGTCGATGCATGCATACAAACCTTTCTTTGGGAGTCGCGGTGGGCCAATCGAAGCACTGTGGCAGGCGAGCATTTCATAGGGATATCGCTGAGTTCGTCGTCGCTGGACGCGCTGGTGGTGTGCGTCATCGACGTGTCAACGGGTATGTTCCAGGTCAAGTCTTGGACGTTTTTCGGCCTCACTTTGTCGTAATGCCATTCCATGCGTTCGATGTATTTGACGGGGTTCACGGTGACCTGGTGGAGTGTGTTGTAAGCGAGGATAGTGATGGTGGCGATGGCAACAGTCTCCTACCAACTGTCCATCTGGAAAACGAAGCCGCATCACACGCACCACACGTCCCCCCTTACACTTTCTCCATTCCTTCGCGTGGTGTTGGTGGTGAGTGGAAGGAGGAGGGGGAGAGAGGATGCAGAGGACGGAAGCCTACTTTGCGGTGGATGGCATTTTTGAGGGTTGTTTTGGTCATGTCTGCGCTCAAGCGATTGCCACCACACTGCCGCTTGGCAGGCGGTGGAGGTGCGTGGTGGGCACGCTCTTTAGCCAGCTTTTCCTGATAGCTTTCTTTCGCCTCTTCGATACGCACAGTGTTGCCGCGCCATTTTGTACCATGGAAGGTGGCTATGCCTGGTGGGGGATGAGGGGACGGTGCAGGAAGAGACGTACATTGCTGCCATTGAGCGGGAGTTGTTTCAATGGTGACATGGGCAAACCCTCGACACACACCTATATCGGGGGAAGGGGTGTGGTCAGCGGCTGCGTATTGAGGATGCAAAAACACAACCGTGTGGAGAGCGTGGTGCCACTTCCACCTGCTTCACCTCGCCGAAACGCTTGAAGCGTGTGGCCACTTCTTCGCAGGTGATGCCATCGGGTAGCCCACCAAAGAAGAGGCGCTTGCTGTGGCTGGTGGTGGCTGCGGTGGTGGCAGCAGTGGCGGTGGGCGATGGTGGCTGCATGGGCGTGGCTGGACGTGACACGCCTTTATCGCCAGCAACAGCAACAGCAGCAGCATAGCGACAGCAACAACACTGCCAGTGACAACACCGTCAGCAAGAGCACTATCGACACCACCATCACCACAACGACGACGACGACAAGGTGTGACGGATGGCGCAGATACAGGCAACAACTGAATTCAATCCGTTGGCGATAGCGCACAACCAGCAGGTGGTCACACTGTGTCGCTCTGCACTGTCGATGCTTGCCGGGACGTGTGCGGGAGTGCTTGGACTTACGAACACGTCGGGGTTCGTGCTGTATGCGGCACTGTCTGTGCTGCTGTCTATGCTGCTGGTGGGGAAAGTGAAGGGGCGTCCTGGAGAATACTTTACCAATGGGGTGTGGGGGGCGTGTTGGGACGGGGTGCTGGGAGGGCTGCTGCAGTGTGTATTGTTCTGGACACTGGTGTATGGTCTGGTGCATATTTACGAGTAGGCGCGGGGAGGGGTGTGCGGAGGAGAGGGCGTGTGTGGTGGATATATGCTCTGTGCATGACTTCTTTGGACTGGCGACCATCTCTTATCTAACACACACTGCCATTCTTTATTCTGTTCAAGAGGTGCGCGGTGTTTATGGGGTGGCGACGGGGGCTACGACGGGGGCTACGACGGGAGGGGTAGCCTGTGAGGAGGCACAGAACCGACTGTCTAGCTTGTCTAGGGGAATGTTCAGGGCTTCTAGATCGCGGACAATGCGCTGCTTCATAGCCTGGTACTTGGGGGTGGGATGGGCAGCTTCTATGCGTGGCGCGGGTGTTGATTTGATGAACTGACGGATCAGCCACGACAAGCGTCGAAAGTCGTTTTGGGCAGCGACGATGAGCAAGGTGGCACGGTGCAGCAGCTTCGCCTTCAACGCATGCAGGTAGGAGAGTTTGTACTGGGGAGGAATGGAGGGCAGACTGCTGACAAGGAAGGCGGCGATGTGTTTGATGATGCAGTCGGCGTTCATTCTACTTTTGGGCAGCATGAGGTAGCGTTTTTTAGCGTAGAGCGAGACGGAGCGCAGGTGATGCCTGATGGTGACGAGCCTGGCCTTGAGCAGCCGCTTGGGAGCATCGCAGCTGGTGGAGGGGATGATGCGGAACACGGTTGTTTTGTGTACTTTGTCGGTGGGGAAGTGGCTGCCAGGGCGGTGCTCCCAGGGAAAGGTGTAGGCAGACACGGATGCAACGGCAAGCAGAGCAGTGGCACAGACACCGACACCGAGGGAAAGAGAGCACCGCATTGGGCAAAGCGTCAACGAGGGGAGGGTATGGAAGGAAGCCAGGCGCAGGGGGCAGTCACAGTGCATCATCACCACGTGGAGGTGTGTGGGTGTGAGGCGGATGAGGGAGGAGGGAGGAAGTGGAAGCACAGCATTGCTCCTTGTTCTACTGATTAGATGTGGACTGTGCCACCGCATACACTGTGTGTGTGTGTATGCGGTGTGTGTATGCGGTGGTGGTGAGTGTATGCAGGAGAGAGGGTGGATGTATGCGGTGGATGTATCTGATGTGTGTGTATGCGGTGTGTGGGTGTATGCAGCCATCAGTCGCACCTTTGTCTATGGTGTGTGCAACTACGCCATAGACACCCCCTCTGACACCCCCTCTGACACCCTCTGACACCCTCTGACCCTTCCCCAGTATCCTTCTCTTCACACGCCACCGCGTTGCCGCATTGCCTGACTGCTGCTGCAGTCGCGAGAGTGCAAGGGCGGAGCTACCCGATGTGTCCACCGGTGATTGGTGGCGCTGCTTGGCTGGCTCACGATGCAGCACAGCACCAGCCTGCGCTGCGCTGCTTCGCTCTTTCGTGCGCACGCATAATCACCGTCGGCCGTAATCTTAATTTGCGTCCGCCCTTTCGGTGATACTGCTCCGTTTGCGTCCTGTTGTTGTGCGCAACCTTCCTCTCACTTCGCTCGTCGCCCGTTGTTTGCCACACACACACACACACCCGCTCCATCCTTCTCTTCCCTTCCCGCGCTTCATTGTCCCTCGCCCCCATTCTCCGTTAAGAACCTGCGCCACCTCCCCTTTCTGACCCTCCCTTCGGCCGACGTTTAATTGTAATCTGCAATGACCGACCACGACGCGTCGCCCACCGCTACTTCCTCCGTGGTAGACGCGGTTGCAGACCAGGTGAAGGCGCACCCCCACCACCTGGTCCAAGCACCGGCCCCATACCACATCCCTCGTTGTTCCTCTCCTCTT
>QZWT01000001.1:0-147303 GCA_004114315.1 Cochlonema odontosperma | reverse complement strand
AGTGCTGTGAATGCACACGGCTGCCAATGTGACAATGGGTGAAGTGTAGATTTAAGCCACTATACATACAATTATATCCCCTCGATATTAAGAAGGACACCGCTCGTGTATCGGCTCAGGCATACCGTAAGCCCAGTTCTGTAGCGTGACCATTGTCACGTAGACCATCATCACGCCACCAAAGCAGGCGAGGAACATGTCGGAGAATCGCTGCCATCGCGTGACAGCTAAGGCTTTCCAGTGGAACAGGGCGGGATAGATGAAGCTGAGCGGGATGCAGGCAAAGCTGCCAATCATACTGACAAAGATGTCGAGCCGAGCCGATCCTGCCCATGCCACCACGGCTACAAAGCTTGCCACCGCAAACCGAAAGGTGTTCTTTTGCCACTTGACCGCTGACTCCACCTTGCCACTACGGCGCTTGAACAGCCCGTGTTCCAGGATGCCGATAGCCGGAAACATTTGCAGCGGCACAGAAAAGAGGATCGCAAGTGTGTACAGGAATTGGATTGTTTCCACTATCGGATCGCCAAACGGCAGATTCAGCAGCACTACTGTTTGCACTTTCTCACCGAAGGTGGCGTAGGATAGTGCGCCAATGGAACAGAATATAACGACCATAAGAAGCATTGTATAGCTGAGCGTGCGCGGGAAATGCTCGGGCTTTTCCATGCTTTCCACAATCGGGATGACAAGGCCAATACCTTCGAATGTAAAGATGGCAGTGCCAATAAATAGCGCAAAGCTGGCCGGGTTAAAGTGCTGGATGGGTGCGGGACCATTGGTGGCCAGCGTTTTAAAGTCGAAGTAGTAGAGGTAGAGAAGGCCCAGTAGGATGAAAACATCGGCGATCAATGCGGTGCTCGAGAGATGCTTGATCTTTCGAATCATGGCCAGCGGAATGTACACAAAGAGCTGACCGAACACCAGTAGCGTCTCGGAAGGGATCACAGCACAATTGGTCACCACCATGATCACATCGCGCAGATTCTTGGCCACAAAGATGGTATAAGCGCAACTGAAACCCAACTAAGAAGCAGGGTGAGCAGGCGGTCATCGACTACCAGCAGGATGCAGAGCGCGCACACATACTTGTGAAATAACAATGGACGACATCACGGCAATCTTCATACGTTTGCCGTACAAACGACCACCGATGTCGCCAAAGCTACCGGGAATGGTGGCACGACACTCTACCAGCAGCAGCATGGCGTGCAAACACAAGTAGGAGATGACACATAGCACTAAGATGGAAAAAAGCATTCCGCCATGAAAGAAACTTCGTGGCAGGAACAGAACACCGGTGCCAACAAACGATTTGACCAGGAGAAAGAACACCTTTTTAACGGAGTTGGTGGCGTGCGGAGCAGTACGTAGAGAAGGTTTGCGCAAGATCAAGGGCGTGTTTTCGTCCAAGCGTTGTCGGGCCTGTGCCTCCTCATCCTCGCTCTCATCCTCGTCGTCTTCGGGGAAGTCGTCACCAGCAAAATGGCCGTACAACGCTAGGAAATCGATAAAGCTTTTGGTCACAACGCTTCCGCCATTGAGGGTGGTAGTGGGGGCAACATCCCCGTCCTGTAGGTGTTGATCACGCTGACGCAGATAGCCACGACGGAAGCCACCGGGCAGTCGCAGATCCTGCACGCCAATAGCCAACCCGTTGTTTTCATGCTCCATGCTTGTGACGGAGAGGCGTCTTATATTAGAGACGCTGCGAGACCGGGTCCGCTCTAGAGGGTGTTTGTTAGCAGCCCATTTATAAATATCATAAGTGGTGTCGCCGCCTTGCAAGCCGATAGGTGTTGCGGTGAGCACATCTTCCGTCGCGGGTTCGTCGAACGCGTCTAGCACGGGGGATTTACTAAGCACGAGATGCCGACGCACAATGTTTTCCACTCTTTTGGAGGAGACACGTAGAGACGAGGCGGCGTTGGCTGAGGTGTCGGCCGCGACAAGATGTGGAGAGAAGGAACGCGAAGCAGGAAGATTAGCGCCCGGCGAGCTAGCTAAAGCGGTTGTGTAGGGATCATAAGATAATGCTACTGCGCCACTGCCAGCGCTGTTGGGCGGGCGTTGGCGGCTGGCGTGGCTGCTTGGAAGGTTGATGGGCACAGACATTCTCGCGAAGAAGGTGGCACTCAAAACCCTTAGATTTTGAATGAGACGCACTTCACAGCCCGCCAACGGGCCATTTCTCGCTGCCAACAGCTTGTCTGTGTCTTTCTTGCATCATTGTTGCTTGTGTGTGTGCGTCTGTGTTGTTGTGTGTGTTGATGCGGTGCAACGGTGGAAACAGATGTGTGGCAGGCAATGTTGCGTGCAGGAACACGCTCCAGCCACGCCACCATCACCACGCCATCCCGTTTCACGCCACTTCCCGTTGGCAACATAGCTGCCACACAAAATGGCCAACTGTGCGGACGGACAGCGCATCACGCGCCTGCTGAGCGGGAAGCGAGCGTGATCGCCTCACGCGCGCAGTGGAGCCGTGCTCCAAACAACTGTTCTGCCGCAGCTGCCAGAGTTAAAAAACAGCGCTGCTGGTGGTCGCCGCTGCAGCGTGTGTCCAATTTGCACCAACGCCCTTTGTCGCCGTGATGAGCGGCATGGCAAGACAATGTCTTGAAGAGAACCGTCTGTTTCAGCAGGCGCTGCTGCAGAAGTTGCAGGATGTTGACGCACAACTAGCACGCATCCAGCTGGACAAAGTAGACTCCCTTGCCTGCTCCATCCGTCTATGCCTCACCACGCATCAGGACAAACTGCGGAGAAACTTGGCCTTGTTCAGCCAGCGACTGTGCCAGCGTGCAGGCGTAAAGACCACCCGCCGAGCGACATCCGACACCTATGTATGCACCCGCGCCATCCTAAGCCCTGCACAATGCTCACGACGGCTAGGCAACTACCCGAGATGTACAGAAATCCCGCGAACACACCGTTTCTCCTCCGAAAAAGCTGCGCACCTGGAGCAAACGTGAGCAGAAGCAGCTGCGAGAAGCAGTGAAGCAAGAGAACCGCATGCTGCTCGCTTCCAAGGCGAGGTAGGCGTGCCTCTTCTTCAAGCACGTCACATGTACACTGTTAGACCAGACGGTCGGTTTCCCGATCTCGCTCAGCTGTCCGACGATGTCCTTGCCGACAACGTGTGCGGCTTGAACTGGGAGCGCATTTCACGACACTACGTACATCCGCCACACAATCTGCCACACGCTGAACCATCGTTAGCTCCCCAATAGGACAGCTATGGAATGTGTCATGCGCTACACTGTGTACGATCACCCATGCATTGACAACAGCAAGATGGACGAGGTAGAACACGAGCGGCTGAAGGTGTTGGCCGAACACTACCACTACCGCGACTGGTTGCGAATTGCCAAAGAGCTCGGGACCAGGCGAACACCTGTCTTCTGTTTCCGCGAAATCCAGAGGGACAAGTATAGCTCAAAGCGCGAGTAGGGCTTCCTTGTCCCCTGCTCTTGTGTCGCTGACGCCACCCAGAAGCTGGACAGCCGAGGAAGACGAGATTCTGCGGGAGGCAATTCGCATTATTGGCGAACGCAATTGGCAAGAAGGTGCATCCTTTCAATTGCACAGTGCACGATAGGCAACACTCACCCTCGCTCCTTCGCACGTAGTGGCCTCCTGTTTCTACCACAAGACCGGGCAACAGTGTCTCCACCGTTGGACCAAAGCTATTCATCCCTCCATCACACGTGGCAAATGGAAACCCGAAGAAGACCTGGTACCCATACGTGTTTACTCGTCGTCTGTTTCTCACAAACACAGCGACTTGTTGCTGCGGTCGCCACACACCCTGACATGAGCTGGTGTGTGATTCGCCAATTTGTGCCTGGTCGTACAGACCAGCAGTGTCGCGAGCGTTGGGTCAATGTGCTTGATCCAGAGAACAACAAAGCCCCGTTCACCGTAGAGGTGTGTGTGTGTGTTGAGAGGATCCAAGATGTGCCGGACATTAAATCGCGTTTAGGAAGACGCACTGCTCGTCGGGTTCCTGTCGGAAGACCGCCCGCGCAGATGGACGGAAATCTCTGCAGCACTAGGCTGTCGAACGGACAATCAAGTAGGTGCTTTGTGCGGGAGGTGCGCTCGTCCTTATTGACGCGCAATGCAGTGCTGGCGCAGATTCAAAGGCATGTGTCGTAAGGCCAAGTGCAATCTTCAGCAAATGCTGTTGACCGATCCCATGCCAGCTCAAGTGTTTGCGGAAATCCAGCGGATGTATGGTACCCGAAGTGAGGACAGGCTAGTGCCGTCGAGCGACGACACATTTCTTTCAATGTCACGTGTGCGGCGGCAAGTGCTCTCGCGACCGCGCCAGCAGAAGAAACAGCCGTCCACAAGACCGAAAGATCGGAAATCCCTCACTATTCTCGAGCGAGTAGGCAGTCTCACTACAACACCGAATGTTGACTTGTGTGTGTGTGTGCGTGTAGAAATACAAATTGGCAGAAACACCGAAACAGCCTTCGGATGAGCGAATGCCCGCAGCGAAGCCATCGGCCGCCATTGCACGCTCCTTCATGTGCCTGACAGAACGCTTCATGCGAAACCGATGTGGAGAAAATGATAATGATGACAATGATGATGATGACAACGGTGACAACGGTGACAACGGTGATGATGACAACGACGACAACGACGGTGCCAGCGACCCCAGCGACGATTACAAATTGTTTCTCTCGCCAGGTGTGCCAATGTCAATGGAGATGTCTGTGCTGCGAGAACGCTTTCGCGGTGTATACGCTTGGGCAGCTGTGATGGGAACTCTGAACGCTTCAGCGGGTCGCTCGTTGAAGCCTGACGATGCAGATGCATGCACTGATCCTATGATACCGACACCGACACCGACATCGACATTGAGCAATCCACAAACCATGATTGTAAAACAACCCGCTACTATTTGTTCTGTGTTGCGAGCTAAACGGTCACATAAACCAAGACCGGATTCCGCTGCGAGGAAACCTGTCACAAGGAAAGCATCTGCAAGAGAGCCGATTCCACCGCCAGTTCCGCCGTTGATAGAGCCGCCATTACCTGTACCGAAAAAAAGACGGGTTGCCACCAAGCGGGGGCAAAAATAAATGTGCAGTAACCTTGTCATTGTGTCTTTGGCGCGATGTCTGCTATCTGGTGCTGGAGCTCGGGACAACGAGCCGCGGCCTCGGCAATGGCTGGATCCTGCATAGACACTGCGACCACATGCTCCTGCGCGTAGCGACGACAGTTTCCCCGCACAAGAGTGGGCAAGTAGTTGTAGTTCACCATGATCCCGAAGGACTCATCGATCCCCCGTGCTTTTGGTAAGTGGCACGCTTCCGAAAGCGAGATTACCAGAGCTGTTGGCCATCCAGTTGAGCTGCTGTACACATGCTCCGTTGCGAACATGGAAATGGGCTGAGTCGATGTGTGAGAGGAGGTGGCGCAATGGCAACGCATGTGGCATGCATACCAACATAGTTCAAAGTAGAGCCGTTTTTCCGTTCGAATACCAAGTACCTGAATCGTCAAACGCCAGACACTTACCATCACTCACCTGGCGCATAAGCGTAGCAACGGTTGTCGCAGTATGGCAGCTAGTTTCGCATCCGTGTGCCAATCGGGAGAAGCGAGTATATCCTAGCCAGTATGAATAATCTTCATGTGCAGCAACTCACCCACAGAGAGTAAAGAGCGGACATCACGATCAGAGCCGCTGAAGTGCTGTTGTATTCGGTCCGCGTCTTGTCGGTCTAACATGGACGGCATCAGGCTAGAGCTGTCACGCAGTTTCTGCAACAGCCAAGCACGGAATCCAGGTATCGGTGATAATGTACAGAAAGTAGTGATAGCCGGAAACTGCTGGCGTAGTCGTTCAGTCGCCTCTTTGATCAAAGCGCTTCCAAGTTCAATACCCGACAAGCCTATGCACGACTGTTCTACTGAGCACACTAGTATTGCCTCCTACCTGGTGAGCTGGAGATGGAGTAGAAGATGGCGCAAGCCGAAGCTGTTTCCCGTGTTTCATCCAGAGCAGGATCATTGAGAATAGTCTGGTAAGATTGGTTTTGGCAGTAAGAAGGATGCGGCTGACCTGAACATTCGATGCGATTGTCGGAGTGAATGCAACCAGTAGAGATGCGAGCGGCTCGTGCGGCATCTGGCGATGCACGTACGCATAGCATCGACGACCATACCCGACACGACTGGCAGTGTCAGAAGCGGTGCGCTGCATCCGAACAGTACCGCTTAAGGTCTTTCCAGTCAGCCACGGGATGCACAGCTTCGTATCGCGCCAACTGCCATAGAATGAGAAATAGCCTTGCGCGACAACACCCACATTTTCCAATAGAATGGCTGGTGACTCCCAGGTGGCATGTGTAAATTCGGTCTCACCAGCCAGCCAGGTCTGCATCTTCTCGCGTAGCATGTTGTTGATCTCAGCTAGGCTGGAGACATCATTTCGTGATCGAAGCAGTTCCTTGTCACATCAGCTTCGCCTTGCAAGCTGCCCCACCTGGACATCTGTGCGTATATGCATTAATAATTTCAACCCATTGGGAAGCTGACGAAGCCGATCGAACAAGAGAGTGAGGGGAGAAGGATGTGCGGGAGGATTGGCTTTCTCATCCTCGAGCGTTTTTCGATTGTTTTGTTGCTACAGAATAAGAGGCGCAGCAGGATAAGTGTGTGCATGCGTGCGTGCGTGCGTGCGTGTGTGCATGCATGCATGTGTGTACACTCACAGTCTCCTCAGTAACGCATTGGTGGCTTGATGCGAGCAAACGAAAGAGTGTGAGCTTTGAGGACTTTGGATGGAGAGGAAGCGGGGAGGATTAGAAACACCATATTTACTAGCGAACCCACCTGATCCAAACGGGCATATACACGCGCGAACTCGCGTGCTTCTTCGCTTAGAAGCGTTTCTTCGTGAACAGGAACATCCCTTTTGATCAGCAAAAGCGCCAACTCTCTTGCTTCGACATCTAGCAAAGCCAACTGAGCGGAGGTGTCTGTAATAGCAACCAATCGTGCGTCCCCAACCTGGACGCTTGGAGCTGCTTGCACTGCATCGCACAGACAGACGGAAGAAGGAAGAGTATGCATGCATGACCTTGTGTGCTACCATCTGTTGCCGCGACACAGCATGTGGAAAGACGGTGGAAGACTGTCGCTGAATAGAAAGCGTGTTAGTGTATGCGCTGTTCTTGCGCTGCTTACATTTCCAGACACAGTTGGTCTTTGGCGCGCACAAGCGGTGTTTAGCCACAAGCGAGTGTGCGCGCCGTGGCGGAACATACACGCCAACGGTATTTTGTGAGAATGTTTGGAGTTTCGACCCAATGCTCACCTTCGCGCATTACCGCTTGCTCACGCGTTCTTCCAAACATGTTTTCGCCTTCGCGTTTTGCATGTGTAAATCTGGTGTAGGCGATGAAAAGGCTGGTGCATAGCACCTCCATCACGCGCGTAGCCAGCTACAATCAGGCGGTCGCTGGCTTGTCTGACGAAGCGGCCAGCTTTCGCACCACAGTACATGACTTTGCGCAAAAGGAAATCGCGCCTATTGCCGAGACTGTGGACAAAAGCAATACTTTCCCGATGGTACTATTGCATACGCGGCGGTGTGTGCTGAGCGGCGCGCAGGATATGTGGCGCAAGTTGGGCGACATGGGCTTGCTCGGAATCACTGCTCCTGAGACGTACGGAGGCCTAGGGATGGGCTATCTAGAGCATACAATTGCTATGGAGGAGCTGTCGCGTGCGAGTGGCTCAATCGCACTCAGCTACGGTGCGCACTCGAACTTGTGCGTGAACCAAATCGTGCGAAACGGAAACGACGCCCAGAAGGACAAATATCTGCCAAAGGCAAGTCCGCGTCTGCCACCTCCGCCGCTCAAAACCACCTCAGTTGATTTCTGGTGAATATGTTGGCGCGCTTGCCATGTCAGAGAGCGGATGTGGATCTGATGTGGTTTCGATGACGTTGAAGGCCGAGCACAAGGGTGACCGCTACATTCTAAACGGCACCAAGTTCTGGATCACAAACGGTCCGGATGCAGATGTACTGGTTGTGTATGCAAAGACGGATATGAGCAAGGATGCACACGGTATTACGGCTTTCTTGGTCGAAAAGGTTGTGTATATGTTCTCCATCACGCTGACACTCACAAATGCTGAGACAGACGTTTCCGGGATTCTCAACATCCCAAAAACTCGACAAATTGGGCATGCGGGGCAGCAACACATGTGAGCTTGTGTTCGACAACTGTGAAGTGCCTGGTAACGCATAATGAGACGTCGCTGTACTGCTCACACGCGCTACTGCAGCGGAAAACGTGCTGGGGCACGTGAACAAGGGTGTGTATGTGCTGATGAGCGGACTGGATTTGGAACGACTGGTGCTGTCGGGAGGTCCACTTGGGTAGCAGCGTGTGCATTCTGGTCACCGCTCATCTTCTAGGCTGATGCAAGCATGCATGGACACAGTGCTTCCGTATGTGCATGATCGCAAGCAGTTTGGCCAACCGATTGGAGAGTTTCAGGTGCATGCGTCTAGAATGCATTAGCGTGTGCTCATTTCTTTGTCTAGCTGGTGCAAGCGAAGTTGGCTGACATGTATACCAAACTGTCAGCCAGCAGAGCGTACGCATATGCGGTGGCTCGTGCATGCGATCAGGGAAGTGTGAGCAATAAGGTGGGAGGCAGTGTATGGGTTCAGACGGAGAACGGGATAGGATTGTGCTGGCGTGATTCTGTACGCGGCTGAACGAGCAACGGAAGTTGCGCTTGACGCCATCCAGTGTCTCGGTATGCTATGCGCAACACATTCGCACTTCTGATACAACACTTAGGCGGCAACGGCTACATTAATGACTATCCCACCGGTCGGTTTTTGCGAGATGCAAAGCTGTATGAGATTGGTGCGGGAACCAGCGAGATCCGTCGCACTATCATCGGCCGAGCCTTCAACAAGGAGTACCGCTCAGGATAGCGCGGTGGTGACAGCTATTTTCAATACAGGCAACTGGCTATGCAGCCATGACGCACAATGATATGCCAAAAAGTGTTTTGCTATGTTGTCAGCAGGATGTGGGAGAGGAGAGACGAGGAGAGGAGAAGGATATGGAGAGGGGAAGTGATGCAGCCACACGCACTCCTGTCGAAAGTGGCACCACAAAACCCTTCTGAACAGTGTTGTATTGATGCTGCTGCAGTGGTGCAAATCGGCGAATCCCCATTGCTAAGAGGGGCAACGCTTTACCGTTTCATTCACATATCCTGCATTAGACTCCATACGGAAAGCGTCTTGTCTGTGCTTGCGGCTATCAACAGCTGTTGTCGATGCCATGCTTGTTCGTGTGGCAGTGCTATGCGTCGCGCGCTTCTTCCCACCTGTCGTTCAGACAACTGGTCTGGCACGTAGATGGCAAGATCGTTGAGCTGAGCTCGGTGGTACGCCAACACGCTGTGAGGAGCTAAAAAGCAACCGGCATGCTCGTTGTTAACACTGGACAAATAGGCGCTATTCTAGGGTTACCCGACAGCTCTGACCGAGATGGAGCTACCTTCCGTCCCATGACGCAGCAGCAAGCACTCGTTCGCCGTGACACAGCTCGAAAAGTAGTACATTGGAAATGCCAGCAGAAGGAAGTGCAGATGAATTCACAACAAGAGGATCAGTCGATTGCTCGGCGGTAGAAGCATGCTGGCGAGTGCTGGCGGGTGTAGCGCCAATGCTGCAACTGGTAATATGTGCAGAAGCACCAACCGAGTGAACAGCCAAACGTACGGGATCAATGGCTATGGCCATAACTGCGGATCGGAAGGTGAGAAGTGGGCGTGGAGAAATGGAAACGGATACTTACTGATATCCTGCTGCATATGCAGAGCCCATTGTAGCTCGCATTGAAAGGAAGCATCCGAGGGATCGCGAGTAAGTGTATACAGACAGACATGGCCATCCTCAAAGCCGCATGCAAGCAAGCATGTGGTGAGAGGAGAAGATGCGTCCGCACCGGTAAGTGTGTTGTCATGTAACTGTAACGCCATGACACCACCCACCAAGATCACTCGCGTTTCCAGCATGGAAAGATACCTTTCACGTGCGATGGGGGTTGCAGCTGTGACACTAACGCGTGTACAGTCAGCGGTTTGCTGGTGGGTGCAACCATGTCATATACATCCGCCTATGACTGTGAGTGACCGGTTGTTCGAGAGAGGGGGTACGGCGTAAAGGCATCCACGTGCGGGTGCAGCAATCACACACGCGTCTTGCAGGTGGAAGAAGGTGTTCGGAGCCGCAGGTGTCACTGTTTTGACGCACAGAACGGACATGCGACAGAAGGAAAGGCAGTTGGCACGGATTTCGCGCAAGCAGACCCAGACATGGGAAGGCACTGCGCCATCCTGTTTCCTCCACAGCTTGATGGCGTCGTCTCGTCCTTGCCTGCAAGGTGAGCACGCGTTTTCCACGATGGAAGGGAGATGGTACGAGATGAGACGGTTCGCATCAACTGCATAGACACAGAGAATGGAGGCGGAATGGGCGAGCCAGGAGAAGAGGCTGCGTCGCGTGCGCAGATCCCACAGCCACAACCAGCCATCCTGGTCGCTGCACACGCGTTAAAGAAGGAAGCGCGCAGCCACGCCACTCACCCAGAGCACGCCCATTCGCCGCTGCAGCACACACACGAAACTGACGCAGCGTGTCCCCGCAGCGTGAAGAGCGGCGTGGAAGCGCCACGACGCGTCACGACACTCATTCGAGTGGCCGATCTCAACCAGAAAAAGGCGTAAACGCAGATGCTGCCCACGAACAGCGCTAACGCGGCACTCCCGCCGCCGCCGCCACCACAGCAACAACCAAACTACATCTCACAGAATTCGCAAAGAACATTTATTCATCACCAGCCAGTATGTCTCTTCGTCCGTTGTTCCGATCAGCTCACGCTGCCTGCTGCCAGACTGTGCAAGTGCAACAGGTGCTGGGTAATCGTATCGCCATGCCATCCTCGCACCGTCGTCCATCAGAGTCGCCTGCTGGGCAGATGCCGCAGATGCCGGCGGTAGCACAGAGTGCTGGAGGACATGCGTCAAGCACCATACCTGTGCCTAAACAGCCGCCTAGGTAGTGTCGCTCTACTTCCCTGCCCTTCTGCTCCTGCCCGTGCCTGCGCGTTGCTAAAACAGACTAGGAAACGAAAACTAATCGACAGAAACCTGCCGTCTAAGGTGTGTGCGCGTGCCACACACATCCACTCACCTAGAAGCTCGAGGAAGCCATTCCAGAGTCGAAACTGTATGCCAACCTGCAGAGCATGGAACGGTCCTTAGACACGCTCATCACACGGAAACGACTGGAACAACAGGCTGCTTCCGCAAAACCCATCTCTGTACATGCTGCTGCTGCTGCCTACAGCGCCGTTAACACCGCTGGCAGGTGGAGAAAACGCTTCGCATTTACATTTCCAATTTGGCAAGCGGCCAGGATGAAGGCGCGGAAATGGTCATGGACGGCCCTGAACCCGCATGGGCACTACGCATTGAAGGCCGCCTGTTGGATGTAGAAGCCGCGCTATGCGCCAAACCCGTCGTGACATTCGTTTAGGATCCTGTGAAGTGTCGTGTGTCCAGTATTCGACGCCCATTCAGCACACTCTTGAAATCCATCATTGTTGAGCTACAGCGGGATCCGCAACACTACCCCGAGGGAAACACCATTGAGGTAGCGTGCGCGGGACCACGCACCAGGCCCACATCCCTGTAGTGGAGACGCACGCAGGACGCACCCATGACCGAGGGATTTGAGATTCGTCGACTGGGAAGCACCTCTGTGCCAGCGAAAATCGTGATAAGACTAGCTAGCACAGTGCTCGACGGCGGCTACGGACTAGAGCGCTACCAGATCCGCAAGGACTTGGCTGCCGTGCTCGGAATGACACTGGCCACACGAAGTGAACTCATTCTGGCTATTTGGCAGTACGCCAAGGTATTGTCGCTGCCTGTGCATGCACACGGGACGTGTTCACTCACACACGACAGCACTACGACCTGCTGGATCGAGAAGATCGACGCCGTATCCTGCTGAATGACGAGCTGCGCAACGTGTTCCCTGGCATGGATGTCGTCCTGTTTCCTCAGCTGCCCGAGGTGCTTGGGCCGTTTCTGCTTCCGCCTGATCCCGTGGTGATCCATTATACCATCCAGTCGGTTTCTCCTTTCCTGACTTGCGCAGTAATGTGAGTGTGTGCAGAGTGGACAAGCCGTTCAGCCATGCGACTCACGCATACGACGTGAAAGTGTATATTCCAGACGCACCGATGGTAGCCAACGTCACCACCATCCACCGAGACATTCTGGCGATGGATGAGCGTATCACGCGTATGGTGCAGTCTGTGCGTAATTCCCGGGCGAAACGCGACTTTCTTCTGGAGTTTGCAAACGCACCGGTGGCATTCATCGACAAGTGGCTCGAATCGCAATCACGCGATCTCGAGCTGGTGCTTGGCGAAGACCATGCGAATCTGGAAGAGCGACGCCGACACGAGTTCTACATGCTGCCCTGGGTAAAAGAAGCGATTGGTCACTACTTGGCGACCAGGACGTGGTGATTCCACAGCGCGTGTGCAGCGCGTGTGCAGTGTGTAGAGGTAGAGGGACAACGATAAGGAACGCGTGATGTGGGAACGTATCGTTGTAATGAAGTTTCCGGTTTCCCCGCAGTAACCTGTTTCCCACATCGTTTCTTCTTGTCTCTCCTGTTGCAATGCGTGCTATTGAGAAGGAGGTGGAGAAGCAAAAGCGAACGCATGCGCCGAGGGGGATGACTGTGCTTGAAGGACTCAAATTGCGAGCATGTTTATTAACTCGGTCTCCACTTCGAGTGCGGGATAGAACAGCTTCCTCCTATCGCCTGGGCCTTCCGCAATCTTCTGCAACCCCCCAACCTGTGTTACAGCCAGCTTCATATACTTTTGCGCGACTGTTTCGCCCCATCGAAAGCGAAGTACATTTTCAAACGCAGGATTGATCACGAGCAGCTTTAGGTCCCAAACGATCTTGTTGAGATCCTCTGCCGTGTTGTTGGTGTCAAGCCGCAGCGCGTGGAACAGTGTTTTGACACGCTCGACAAAATAGGGAATACCCTGTACCAGGTCGGAGTCGGTGCCGAGCATCTTAGCGCGGAGGTACTGCAGGTGGTGGGTGTAGTGGATGATCCAGTCGCTGACATGTCTATCGGCCATTTCAAACAGCAGCCTGGCGGAGTGGGGTTTAAAATCGGGTGTGTTCAACGTGTACAACTCCTGTTGTGCAATTGAGACGGCAAATGTGGGCCACTCCTGTTTATGGGAGACGATAGCATGATTGAACCGGATGTGGTAATCATCTAGTTCAGAAGCAGAGGGCACTACTGGTGTGGAAGCAAACAAATAGCTCCCCCAAGAGGACTTGGATCGTCGCTGACTCAGTTTAGTGGCTAGCGCGACACCCTCGGCCAAAAGAAGCCTGAGGCTTTCAAGGCTGCTCACTTGGTGAGCGATAGCTTCGATGTTGTTTTCGTATTTCTTCTTTTTCCGTTCTGCTTTGTTGTACCGAGCCTGGTAGTTGGGAGAGTAGTTTACTTTGGAGATACTCGATGCCATATGGTACTTTGAGGAGGGTTTGCGTGCAGCTGATGTGCTGTCGACAGAAGCGCTGACTGGGTCTGTCCTGTAGTCTTCAATCAGAGCAAAGGGGCTAACGGATTCTGCGTCGGAGAGGGCAGCCTGCTTGGGCTGTAGCGAAGAGCGGGGAAGGAGGGTCCATGAGTCGGACATAGAATGGTCGAAGGAAGAGGAGACGACGTGGACGAGGAGAAGGAGAAGAAGAAGGGAGGAGAGGGCGAGGGAGGAGAGGGGGCGAGCGGAGTGCATGAGCCGAGAGAAGTCGTGTCTAGGAAAGGGGAGACGGAGAAAGGAAACACACGTGGCAGATTAGCAGCAGCACACGCCATCTAAGACGAGAGTTTGCTGATGCAGAAGTGGAGAAGCATTGTTTGCTTGCTGCTTGCTGCTTGTTTGTTGTTTGCTTGCTGTTTAACTGCTGCTGTTTCTCTTCTTGCGTGGCTGTGATGTGGTGTGGCGGTTGACGATGTGTCTTCTGCGCTACGTTGTGGCATCCATCGTAACACACATGCACAATAGACAACAATAAGCACAAGCGCAAACACAAACACGGCTGCAATGGGCTGGATTAAAGCACATCCGCACACCGCAAGCATGCACAGAAGAGCGGGGCGAAGAAGCGGTGGTGTTGCTTTTCCCCGCCTGTTTGTTTCTCACCGCAATGGTGCACGTCGACGGCCTGCGCCTCATCTCTGTGCAAGACGCTTTCGCACACGATCTGCAGTGGCGGTCCAGCTTCTTGGGTACGTGTGTGTCAGCACACGGCGCTGCGTCACACCATGCTTAGCCGACGGAGTGGCGCCGAACGCAACCCTTAACGCAAAGATCTCTTTGTGGTACACACCACACGCTTCCAACACGCAAACTGTCGTTGCAGGAGAGGCGACATCACGCAGCTGCGTGTCGACGCCATTGTAAACTCAACTAGCTATGACTTCCAGGCTGTTGGGGGAGGTGTGGTGCTTCCTGCATACGCTCATCCAAACTCACACACGCACACACACATACACACGCACACACATAGTCGACCTTGCGGTTCAGCTGTGTGTGCGACCACGTATCGCAACTAACCAACGCACAGATGTGCTGGACCAAGCATCACCAGTCAGATGAAACAACACGAACACTTGCAAGCAGGGGTAATCGTGCCCTACGTGTGCAAGTGGTTGTCTTCATTGACTAAAACACTGTGGTGCAATGGTACATAGCAAGCTCTCATCACCCCGGGTACGTGTCATTCATCCTTCAGTGCAGCTCACATAATGACAGGATACCAACTGCCTGCCAAATGTAAACATGACGCATCCGCGCACCCATCCATCATCCTCATTGACCATAGTTGTGATCCATACAATCGGTCCCCATGCCAGAGACGCCTTTAAACTTGCTCAGTGCTATGCCAGTGTGCTGGATCTAATACAGGAACACGTTATCCGCTCACTCGTACTGCTCGCCGGCTTTGCCTCTGCTGTGCATGCGAATATGTAGTGACGCTGGGCGTTAGGCATTCAGCTGCATTGGCACAGGACAGCGCCGGTTTCCGTCTTACTTGGCTGCGCAAACGGCACTACAGGTCACACGTGAATGGCTGGACACCACTGCAAACGCAACCACGGTGCGCGCTTACACATGCTCTCTCCACCCCTCGCCAATCCCCCCGCACACACGCTAGATCGATCGGATTGTGTTTTGCGTTTTCACCGACCAGGACGAGGAATCGTATCGGCGACTCATTCCGGTCTTCTTTCCCCCTGTATAGCCACTTGCGCCCGCGTGCTTGCAAACGCCCTTCTCTAGACGAAAGCTCATGCTTTGCCCAGCACGCCATTCCAACCATCGCTGCTTGTTGTTTTGTACCGCAGAGCCGTCGCTTTAGAAAAGAGAAGCCATCGCTCTTTTGTGGAAATACAGTTGAACGGGTGTATCTTCATCCCGTCTGCTATGCCGAGCCAGCCACCTCACTCGTCAGAACACATGTCCAAGCCGTCTTCATCACCAACGCGTCACTCTTGCCAGTGTCCTTTCATAATGTGTCTGCCATGCATCTGCTTCGAATGCACTCTCTTGGGCTTAAGCCGACCTAATGCAACCAGGCTGCCATCACACCACATTGACCAAATGAATGCACACCACGCCTCTATCCTAATGCCAGTCAGATGGCACACAAACATTGTCACACCAGAAGGCTGGTTCTTTCTAACGTTGAAGCCAAAAACGATTGCAACATGTCCCACGCGACCATGAACAGCACAGGCTGCAACGATGCCTGAATAAGGAGTTGCTAGTTTATATACTAATGTGAGCCCCCACCTTGTACACCGGTTCCTGTTCCCTATGGCGCCTTCGCCAAGGTCCGCAACAATGCAGCATTTGTCGTGCCGGTTTCGTTTATCATTTGAGTGAGATAGCCGTCTTCGAGTTCCAGCAGTTGTGCAGGTGCGTCGAACTCTAGAACCTTACCGGCACCCAGCACCAGCACACGGTCGTAGTCGATGATCGTGTTGAGACGGTGCGCAATCGTGAGCACAGTGCAGCCGTGGAAGTCTTCGCGAATCGCACGCTGCAGCAGCGCGTCCGTCTGCAAATCCACCGACGCCGTTGCCTCGTCCATCACAATGATCTTCGCGCGGATCAGCATTGCGCGTGCAAGACACAGCAGCTGCCGCTGCCCTGCCGACAGATTCTCGCCACCCTCCGACACTTCCGATTCCAGTCCGCCAGGCTGTGCCGACACATAGCGCTTCATGTCAGCGCGCGCAAGCGCATCCCAGATCTCCACGTCCGTGTGTCGGTTGAACGGATCGAGATTGAACCGGAACGAGCCGTTGAACAGCACAGGGTCCTGTGGGATGATCGCCAGCCGACTGCGCAAAGTTGCGAGGCCAATAGTTGAAATGTTCACGTCGTCAATCCAGATAGAGCCAGCACGTGCCTCGACCATCCGAAACAGAGCCATCATGATCGTGCTCTTGCCCGATCCGGTTCGACCAACAATTCCAACCTTCTGTCCGCCTCTGATTGCTAGTGAGACGTCGTGAAGCACAGACGGGAGGTCTGGACGGTAAGCAAATGTAAGGTTGCGGAGTTCGATTTTGCCCATGTCAGGCCACGAGAGAGGCGGCTGTGTGGCAGGGATTTCCGCAGGCGCTTCTTGCTCTATATTTGTCGCGTAGTACTCCAGCCGCTCCACCGCGTTCATGTAGTTCTCCATATCAGCGGCTATAGGCGGAAGTTGAGCACGCGTATTTCACCAGCAGAACACCGCTTTGTCCTCTCATACCTTGACGAATGCACCATGTGAACGTGCCACTCACCTGCAATGAATAGGAAATCACCAGCGCCACCAGGCCTGGATCGACCGTGTCTCGCGAGACAATGGAAAAAAGCATGACGAAGAATGTGAGCACATTGCTGATCATCTCCAGCCACACGCCTAGCCAACGCTGAATTGCAATACTAAGATAGTAAGCGCGATTGTTGGCGTTTGCAAAAAGCTGGTTGGCTATGATAAATCGAGGCTGCACTCGATAGGCACGTATGGTGGCCAGTCCGTTGAGACTCTCGCTGAAATGCGCATACAATGGCGAGCGCGTAGTCGAGTCCAGTCGTTTAAGCTCACGCGATGTCGCTCGATAGTAGCTTTGCATGAAGTAGTAAAGACCAAGAAGCGGAACAAGAGGTGCCAGAAACATGGGAAACACAACGCTGATCAAGATGAATGTGCCCAAGATGGTGCCCAGGGTGCTGGTAAACATACGGATAGCGTCGGTGAGCGAGAAGTCGGTGGCATCTACATCCCTGCTGAACCTGTTGCCAGCACAGTCATCGCCCTCAGTGTCAGCTTCTGATCCACCCACGCGTGCCACTTGCCTGTTGAGAACGCGGCCGAGCGGAGTCGTGTCGAAGAAGGCAATCGGCGCACCAAAAATGCGTGCTATTGCTTGACGATGAAGACGTGTGGTAGCCATCAACCCCACTGCCACCAAACACACGCCATACACCAGGAAGGTTGTCGATTGCGCCAAACTGAGTCCGATATACGTGCCTATGTACTGGCTGAAACTGAGCGGGTACTTATTGCTGGACCAAAAGGACAGCCATAAATCGTTGCTAGCACACACGGAGGCGGAGTGGTGAGTGGTGTGCGTTTGCGGAAAAGCGATGGTGCTTACGATATGCGTGTAACGTTCACCAGCACGAGCAGCAGCGCGGTTATTATAAATGCCGTCCAGCCACCTCCCGCACGGAAGTATGCGACATAGGTGCCAATAGTGACTGCACCGGTATTTCGCTCTTCGTTGGTCATAAGTATTCTATGCTTTTCCGGCACGACTAGGGTGTCCTCAGGCTCGACCAAGCGCTCGTCTGCTGTCTGTTGTTTTGACAAAGTAATACCATCCATTGTTATAGCCGCATCGTCGACAGCAGCGTCCGTTGCTGACTCGTCAAGCTGGTCTTGTGGATCTTCGTCGTTCTGCCCGCCATATTCTCGCATCAGCTCCGCAAACGCACCATTCTTCTCCATCAGTGTGCGGTAAGAGCCTTGCTCAACAATACGGCCATGCTCCATTACCACCACTTGATCCACGCTCGGCAGAAAATGCAGTTGGTGCGTCACGAGCAGGCGGGTCTTGTTGGCAAGTGCGCCGCGAATACATTCGTCAAACAGATGGCGACCCACATGCGCGTCCACAGCTGACAACGGATCATCCAGCAGCACAATGTCTGCGTCGTGGTACACAGCGCGCGCGATGTTCAGTCGCTGCTTCTGTCCGCCCGACAGTGTGATACCACGCTCGCCGATCTCCGTGTGGTCACCGTCTGGCAACAACGTGAGATCACGCTCGAGTGCACATACTTGCAACACGTGTTGGTACTTTTCCGCATTGTACGGCAGGCCGAACAAAACGTTGTCACGCACCGTTGCATTCTGGATCCATGCTGTCTGCGGGCAATAGCCAACACTACCGCCAAACCGATACCAGCCGGCAATGCGCCGCATCTCGCCCACCAGTGCGTTCAGCAGCGACGACTTGCCACTGCCCACCGGCCCAACGATGGCCACCAGTGAGCCGTGCGGTACTTGCAGCTGAATGTCGCACAGCTGTGTTATCGTTTTTTCGGAATTTACAGTGGTTGTGGTCATGATGACGGTGTTGGACTCGGTGTCCTCTGTTTCCAGCGGACTACGCATGTGTCGTGGTAGAAAACTCACCTTTTTCTTCCTTCCACGCATACGCTTTCGTTTGACAATGGGTACAATTGGCGGCAAGGTTTCCCACATAAAAGTGCCATCTTGGATCTCTACGGCGAATTTTGTGTTCGGATCGATGTCAGGCAGCTCTTCCAGCTCTTCCGCCAGCAGTAGCTGCTGCAGCCGGAGTAATGAGACTTTGGCATCCGCAGCCATGGCAAACACCGTCGGGAGCAGCATCAGCGGTATACGAATGGCGTTGAATAGCGCAAGCGCGGAGAATACAGCGGCGGGACTCAACGCGTTGCCGGTCAGTGCGAACACGACGATAGATATCATAGAAGCGAACACCGGCAATGTCTACATCATATGCAATAGCAGTCAATATACGTGCGTGTGCACACAAAGGCAAAGGCCGCTTACCAGCGATGCAGATATCACAATCAGCCGCACAAACATAATGAACCGCACGTAGGCCATCTCAGAGCTTCGAAGAGCGTTGAGGGTATGCTGCAGGGTGCCTTCCCAGGCAAAGAATTTGATGACACGCATGCCCTGCAGAATTTCTTGCAGCATCCGAACACGCTTATCGGTGATGGCCACTGCTTTCTTGCGGACGTTGATCAACTTGTTGATGGACCAAGCGTTGAAAGGACCGAACAGCAGCATAATGGAGAAGCCGGCGAGTGCAGACAGTCCCAGAGCATGAATAAGGAGGGCCAACGCAATGCATGCTTGCAGCGGAGTGAAAAAGACCATCTGCAGCAGAGAGGCAACCAGATCCAATCGATTCGTGTCAGTTGACATCAGGTTGATAATCCTCCCAGACGTGAAATCCTATGCCGCTGGTGTAAGCATAAAAGGTAGCGCACAGTGCGACGGTGACACACGCATACACGCATACCTGACGCGCCTTTGCAGACAATCGAAGCGACTTGCTGTACACATTAGCCACCAAAGCAGTCTTTAGTTTCACTCCGACGCTCATGGTGATGTGCAGGTACTTTTGCATGCACAGTGTACCGATGGTTTGTATGACCAACAGTATCACAGGCAGACTGTAGCCGAGCCCGAGATCAGGACTAGGCTGCTCGTTTGCTATGGCTTCGCGGCTTGCGGTGTTGAAATTGGTGACTGCCGTGAGCAGTAGCGGGCTGACAACGGTCACTGAATCGCCGATGAAACGGAGTACACCGGCGGGCCAAAATGCTCTGCCATAGACAGCATTGATGGCGCGGAAAAGTGAAGGCCGCGGCGTCAAAAGCTGCTTTTGCCACGCTTTGCTGAGCAGGTCAGCCTGAAGGCTCGAGGAGAGCGACGAGTGAAGTGGAAAAAGATCGGAGGCTTCGAGTGGTCTGCGATAGCCCAGTCGCAATACAGGCTGAAGCCACTGGTAAACGGTGCGAGAAACGAAATTGGCGGTTTCTTCGGGCGAGCAAGAAAGCAAACCAAGAGGAGGAGGAGGAGCTTGAGGAGCAGAGGAAGGAGAAGCTCGGCGACGTGAAAACCACGCACGCATCGGAGTGGCGGGGAAAAGCGGGCGAGATCAGCGATGGCGGAGTGCGTCAACACGTGGGGAAAGAATGACAAATGCCTCTCTATTCCGGGAAAAGCTTCCGATAAGGTTTGCGCGTAAAACGCAAGCTGGTTTGGGCGTATCTGGGTACTTTTCCAGCCAATCCAATGCATTGTGGTTGCTATCGTGTGGTATTCTGTGGGAGAGATCGAACGAACGGGCTTGCTTGTTTGCAAAACGGTGTGGTGCAATATCAAGGGGTGAGTCTGCTTGAAGGTGTTGTTGTGGCCCAGAGATGCCCAAGCGCGAGCTTCAAGTTGTTTGCTTGTTGATTTGCTCTGATGAACACATCGCAAACCACTTAGAGCCAGCGTGCGATATGGCTTTAATGGTGGCTTGTGAAGACGAGGGGTCGCATAGTGTTCATCGTGGAATTGGAGGCAATCGACAGTGGATGCGCTCTGCCCTTTCGTGGAACCGTAGAAACGGACACGGAGAAACGGACAAATACGTCAAATGACATGTGCAAAAGCGTTTGAAGACGTCTGTCATTCAGCAGGTGGATAAGCTTTATGGAGCAAGCTTTTGTGTGGATAACGATGTGCTCACTCGCTGGACCATCCTCTTGATAAACGACCGTGTGTGCGACAGAGGAATGGGAATGCGCGTTTCTTTTGCGCAGGACAGCTGTATGGAGGCACAGGGCTCGCTTACACCTGGCACTTTGCCGTATCCCACATCCACCGAAATCAACCGCAAAATCTCGGTTCAGTAGTGTGCCACCTGTTGCGTGCATACATTGACGTACATAGCAATGGCGACATCACCACACTACGTGTGGGGGCAATTGTAAACGCAGCAAACAACTCTTTGCTTGGTGGAGGCGGAGGTGTGTCCATCCTATTCTCAGCGAGCACTCACTGTATTCGTAGTGGACGGTGCCATCCACCGGTGAGCACCACACGACTGACGTTGCTAAGTGTCGAAGTGCTGCTGGGAAAAAGCTATACATCGACTGCCGGACGAGATGCGGATGTGAGACAGGAGTAGGTTATCCGAGCATGCATCGCCAGAGACTGAATTGTGTGTATAGGAATCGGTGATTACTCAGGGTATGCTGCCTGTCGCTTGCCATTTCCATACTAAGGCCGCACAGGATATCGTTTGCCGGCTTCGTGTAGCTTCGCGCTTGTGTTGCAGCGATACTAATATGCTGAAGATGTCATCCACACAGTGGGGCCGAGTAATCGCAATCCACACCGATTGGCAACATGCTATTTGTCAGTGTTGAACTTAGCCAAGTGCAACGGTGTTCGTACGATTGTACATCCTTTTCAACGGCGCGTCGCCTCCCTTCGCCTCACCTTACTCCGCATAGGCTTTCTGCTGCATTTCCACTGGCATTTATGGATTTCCGCGAGGGGATGCCGCCTGTCTTGCCTGCTCCATTGTGCGCCAATGGCTGAACAATGAGGACAACGCAGCAGCGGTGTGTGATCGATTACTGACGTGCTGCCACATGCTCACACTACGATCGCCAGGTGGACAAAATTATATTCTGCGTGTTTGCAGAGAAAGAGAAAGAGCTCTATCGGCGTGCCATGTCCATGTTCTTTCCGAAGTAGTAAATGCAGTAGTAGCATCGAACTCTGTGTACCAATGATGCATTTTTTGCTTTTCACATATATGCCTACTCCCTTTATTCCTGCATCGCTTCGTCCGCACTGCCCGCACCTTGCTCATCTGCCTCAGAGTCATACAAGTTCATATCCTCCAATAGTTCATCAAGCGGAATGTCCAGTTCGTCTTCCTCTTCGTCTTCGCTTCCGCCTGCACCCGCACCCTCCATTGCAGCGGCTGTGTTCTTTGTCTGCATGTCTGTGTCGACCGTCTTCTTCGGCTTGGCCTTGTAGAGATTCACGTTGGCTCGCAATTCGGGGTCCTCCTCCAGATCACGCAAAAACGCTTCGTAGTCGTTTCTAAAGCAGAGGGTAAGCAAATGGTCGCGCTACTACGCAGAGACATGTGTTTGCGTGCACGTACTCTTGCTTCTCCACATCCTGCTTCTTCCCGCGCGACCCGCCGGTTTCTTCCTCTTTGGCCAAGCGCTTTAGTCGCCAGTTGCGGCCTCGGCTGCGGCGCTTGCGATCAAGATACGCCTTCTTCACCAGGATAATGTCCAGTAGCCCCCGACGATCAAGCGCGTCCCAGTCTTCGGAGTTGAAGTTTGTTGTGGTCAGGTCGTAGCCTAGCACGTAATCGCCCGGCTTCAGGATGTGGCCCAGATGCGAACGTGTAATGAAAGAGACATCGTTACGACCAAAATCGGTGCTCCGTGCAATGTGGATGTCTGCGAGAGCAAACTTGCCTCGTGTGACATTTAGGTACTCAACATCCAGGACATAGAACTCGATCATAGATGTGGCAGTGGCAAGAGACGTGAACGGGGTTCGATAGTAGATCGGGCAGCTTAACTCAGTGTCTGGAGGAGGAGGAAGGGAGGAGGAAGGAGGGAGGAAGGTTAGCTGCGCGGCGGCGGCGAGCAGGCAGCGAATGTCCTACATTGCAACGAATTTGGATCCAGAATCTGCATAGAGCCGCTCACACGAGAGCAAATAACAAGTTGCGAGATGTTGCCAAGATAGTTGGCCACTTTTCGTGGCAGACAGATCAGATCGTCCTATTCAGTGTTGTTGCAATGGTGGTTACAAACGATCAATGCAGTCGCGTTACTTTGCAAATGGGGACGATTTCCACGGAATACGTGAACTTGTAGTTGGAGATGTTACTGTGGATGTCTGTGGAGATCAGCTGTTCACTTGTCTTCGTTCTGGAAGGTAGCACACGCATCAGCCACCGGCGCGTGGAACACGTCTACCTGGTGGGAGCCACCGCGCTCAAGAACTCACACATCTTAATGGCATGCGATCGCTGAGCATAGTAGAAGTCTAGGCCGTCTTTCACAGCCTTCACATTGGTGGTGTCTCGATGCGCGTTGTGTTTCAAAATCAATTGCTCAAGATAAAGAAAAGTGCGCTTATGCGAGACCTTCTGGCGCACCTGCACAATGGCTTTCCATGTGTTCTGTGCTTGTGCGCGCGTGCAAGTATCGCACTGCTGGTTCGACACGGTGAACTCGACTTCGAACGTCTGCTGCAGAATAGCAGAAGCAAACACCTAGCAGCCGTGTCACCGACGCGCACAGCCACCACACACGCACCTCCTTTTGTACAGTCAGCTTCACTTTAACACGGCGAGAGTGCGGCTCAGTCCATATGAAGCCCGCATCCACCAAACGAACGTCTTTCAGGCCTTTCAAGCGCTTTAAGCACAGGGTCAACAGCTCTCTGGACTCCAACGAGCACAGGATCCAGTGGGCAGGCGGCTGCAGGTATCTTTCACAGTGCCGACAAAAGTGCAGCGTCGCTGTTTTCGGGATGGATTCGGTGATGTCGACCTGAGATCGCAGACACGTAATGCACAGATTGGTCGGATTCGAGGGAATCGCCACGCCGCACGAACAACACAGGCTGCCTGCTCAGTCATGCACACACACACACGCACGCACATCAGCTGCTCTGTCGCAGTCGGCACGAATTCCATTGCGGGCGTCAAAAAATCACTGCAGCCGGATAAGCGGGACTGCGCTTTTAGTGTCGACACGCCGCCTCGCCTACGCCCGCCCACGCGCCGCTCCAGCTGATTTCCCACACGCCATGGCTTCGTCTAAGTAGGCGCGTGTCGCCGATCGCGGATCCAACGGGTTAGAAAAGTGTTGCTGCTTGGGGCTGGCTTTGTCGCTAAGCCGTGTCTCGAGTATTTGGCGCGCAGGCCTGAAAACGATATTACCGTGGGTATGTATGCGGTTGTTGCTGTCGCTGTTGTTGTTGCACACCCGGACGCCAATTTCTGTTAGCTTGTCGGCACATCGAGACTGCACAGCAGCTGGCAACGGCCATCTCTCGTGGGGCCACGGCGATGGCACTCGACGTGACCGACACACAAGCACTGGAGGCTGCAATACGTGTGCACGACGTTGTGATCAGGCACGTTTCTTCCCTTGCTTTTCCAGCACCCTTCTCATTCTCCTTGCAGCTTGATCCCGTACACCCACCATCCGAGGGTAATCGAGGTGGCCATCAAACACGGCAAACACGTGGTGACTACCAGCTACATCTCCGATGCAATGGCCGCTTTTGATGGCGCGTACGTTCCGTCGAGACACATGCCACTGATGCTGCGTTCTAGCGCCAAAAAGGCAGGGGTAGTGGTCATGAACGAGATTGGTCTGGATCCTGGCATTGACCATCTGTACGCTGTGAAGATTATCAGCGATGTCCATGCGCAAGGCGGCAAGGTGCTCGGAAAGCGACCGCGCACCACTCACTCACTCACTCACAGGTCATCGAGTTCCTCTCGTATTGTGGCGGACTGCCTGCTCCAGAGGCCAGCAACAATCCGTTGGGATACAAATTCAGCTGGTCGCCGCGTGGTGTGCTCTTGGCTCTCAGAAACTCTGCTAAATTCTATCGCGACGGCAAGGCGTGTTTCCATCTCCCTTCACGCTCCCTTCTCACGCGCTGCAGATTGTTGAGATTGCTGGCAAAGATTTGATGGATTCGGCTGTGCGCATTCCTGTGTACCCTGCATTTGCGCTCGAGGGATATCCGAACAGAGACTCCACTCCTTACAAAGAACGCTACAACATCCCGGAAGCACAGACTGTGCTGCGTGGCACATTGCGCTACCAAGTGCTGTCCCATCCGTGTATGTCACACCACTCACGGGAACACAGGGATTTCCATTGTTCGTCAAAGCGCTCGTTCTCCTTGGCTTCCTGGACGACACCGAGAAGGACTATCTGCACACATCATCTGACGCAGACCTCACCTGGGTAGCTACCATTGTCCCTGCCCCTGCCACGCCTCTCACATTCGCTCTCTAGTGCGCGCTGTTTGCAACACTGCTGGGTACAGAATCGACTGCAGAGAGGTATTCTTGCTTGCAAGAAAGCATGCTCAACCAGCGGTAGCCATCTTCGCCAAGTGATCCAAGAGAAGATCCAGTACACCGACGAACACTTGAACACCGTTTTCTCAGGCTTGAAATGGTACACTTATCATCACCCCTCTCCCGTGTCCTCATCACCACAACCGCCACGCCAGGCTCGGGTGTTTCTCCTCAAACAAAGTGGACCGTCGCGGCAACCTGTTGGACACACTCTGCCTGCTGCTGGAACAGAAGATGCAGTATGGACCTGGAGAACGTGATATGGTGCTTCTGCAGCATCGCTTCCGCGTAGAGTATCCGGATGGCCGCAAAGAGACACGCACCTCCACGCTGCTGAACTACGGCGTTCCCCATGGCGACACGAGCATGGCAACCACTGTTGGTGTGCCGTGCGGAATAGCCACCCAGTTGATTCTGGATGGCAAGTTGCACAGCAGTGGTGTGATTGCCCCAGTGACAATGGACGTTGCAGGCATGCTTATCCAAGCGCTTGAGCAAGAAGGCATACGTATGGTAGACGAGGTGATGCAAGATTAGAACAATGGACTGGGTTTGCCTCCTGCTCCTGTTAGTGCTCAAACAGCTTTAACATCGCTTCATAGCAAGCAAACGAGTGCACTCTGCAACACGTGCATGGCTTAGTATCATCTTCATCATTGCAAAAGCGAATCATTCCTCTCTACTCAAAACGTCGATAGATCACGGCTGTGTGACCGAGCAGTATTCTTTTACACTCTATCATGTCTGCAACATAAAGATGCCTAAAGAAGCGTCACTTAGTGTGTGTGTGTGTATGCCTCGATGGATGCAGTGGCGAAGCAGAACCAGCGAAGGAGGCGATGACACACTTCTTGTCACCGCTACGCTCGTCGCGCTCTCATCCAGTCCAGCTGAACGTGTGCTTGCTGACAGCACCATGCGGCCCACACGCTCTGCAAAAACCAATCCACCCGTTGTGTCGACTGCTGTCGCGAAAAAGACCAACAAGCGCGCGAAGAAAGGAGCGGCGGTGGATGGCGAGGCGGCAGGCATCTCTTCTCAAGTGCTTGACGCTATTGTCAGCGAAAGCCGCACAATCGCACGCAATACAGCTGTTGCTCAGTCGCAGCGATCGAAATACTTTGCAGCAGACGACGAGACAGCCACAGCGGTCAACGCGGTGGAAGACGAGTTCGAGGAAGTAGTAGGCGGTGCAACAGGCAAGTTGACATCTGCTTTTTCACGCTAACTGGGCGACAAAAGAGCGTGTGTCAAGCACGTCTCCAAACCCACTTAACGATGGATTCGATGTGATGCTAGACAATGCGCCCATAAGATGGCAAGTGACCGGTTATGCACGGTGCTGATGCGCAGCTAGCAAACAACGCAAGCAAGGTGTCACTAAAGCAGAGCGCATGGAACGACGAGAGCAGCACAAAACACATCTACTTTGTCTACTTGGATTTTGGATACACAGGCAAAGCGTGTGTGACCATCCGGAGCTACGGGTAGGCATACACACGGTGGATTGCCACGACATGGCTGAGTAGACGAACAGGCAAGACTGCTGTCGGTATGTCCGTCGCATGTGACAAGCCGCGTGAAAGGCCCCGATCTGTCTGTTTCCGAAGCCAAGTTCTTGCTTATGTGGTGGAAGTCGTATTTCTTTCCTGAGGTATTCGCAGTAGTCAACGACGGCTCACGGCACAGTCTGACATAGCATGGAGGCGAGGTGTTGACCAGGAGGCTCCCAAAGAACTGTCGCGTGCACTGCGGCGCAAGCGGGGTTCCACCGAGCAGTTTTTGCTGCTCTTCATCACGTTAATGCGTGTGCTACAATTCCGAACACGGCTTGTCATCTCACTCAAACCCATTCCCTTGAACTTCTCCAACAGCCATGCCACGTCCACAACAAGTACGACCCGTGTTAGCGGGACCGATCAAGAAACAGACGATTTGGATGCTGCTGTAAAGTCATTGTCGGCCACCACTTTTGCCCATGCATGGTGTGAGCTTCTGTGCGGTGAAAGATGGGTTTGCCTGGATGTGTTGAACACACGCGTTGACGTTGCACGGGATCTGGAAGCAACATCTCCTGATCGCCCCTTTTCCTACGTCGTTGCCATCGAACAAGGTAGTCATGCGGAGAAGCTGTATTCAAGCGTGACGGTTTCCGCTGTAGGTAACGTAGTAACAGACGTTACACGACGCTACGCAATACAATGGCAAACGAAAACCAGAAAGCTACGGCTGGCGAAGGACAAGGAGACCGGCGAGGATTGGTGGATGCGCCTGCTTGTTGAACATCTTCCTAATCGTCTTTCCACGGTAAACACGTGTCCTTGGCTCAGTGTGTGCTTACGGTGACCAGCGATTGGGCAAGAAAGAGATGGAAGAGCTTCTGGCGTATGAAACGGAAGAGAACATGCCGACTGCAATTTCCGGATTTCTGAACCATCCTTTGTACGTGTTGGAGCGACATGTGGGGAAGTACCAAGTGCTATGGCCGAAGGAGCCGGTGATCGGACATATTCGGGGCGAAGCGGTTTACCCTCGCAGCTGCCTTCAGGATTTGCATACTGCTGAATCCTGGCTCAAGGAGGGTCGTCAGATCAAAGTAGGAGCAGCGACGCTCTGTGAATTCTCGAAAGAAGCAACGTTGACTTTGAGCAGGCAGTCGAGCAGCCAACCAAATTTGCGAAATCACGAACGATGACGATCATGTCTAAGCGTGCACGGAACATACAAGTGATGGATGGTGGTGACGAGCCGCAAAGTGCTTTGTATGGAAAATGGCAAACGGAACTGTATATCCCTCCACCCGTGGTCAATGTAAGACCTTTGCGAGCAGAAGAGGCAGGGTGTCGGTAACGCTTCTGCACAGGGAAAAGTTCCTAAGAACGCTTATGGAAACATCGACCTGTTTCGGCCAACAATGCTTCCCGCAGGCGCTACACATCTGCCTTGTATGCGTGCGCTGTAACTGATGTGTGACATGTATTGCAGATCGCGGGATTACCAAGCACGCCAAGAAGATGGGTGTGGACTTTGCAGAAGCGATCACAGGGTTCGAGTTCAAATCGCAGCGCTGTATACCCATATCGGAAGGCATCATTGTGGCGTCAGAATGCGCTGATGCATTGATGGAGGTACGTGTGTTTTCGCGAGCGATGCTTACCAGTGTCCACACGTGCAGGTACATCGGGCGCACGAACAGAAACGCATACAGCAGGAAGCGTCCAAGCAGGAGCACAATGCACTCTTGCATTGGCAAAAGCTGATCATGGGCCTGCGCGTGCGAGAGCGAATCCAGCTGCAATATGGCGAGCAGATAAGTTGAGGCACTGCTAGACCGCTCTCTCTTCTCGACCGCATGCTATGGTTATTGTACATGACTGGGCCACCATCGCTTGCCTGGTAGAGAAGTGGTAGCTTCACACGGGCAATACATATGCACAGTTGATGCTCCTTGAGTGCACACCGCTGTAACACGTCAATGATGTATGCTACCGGTTGCAATTGTTTGGCATCATCGACTTTACACAAACGAAGCGCTGTGGAGAGAGTAGGAAGGAGAGGTTCTATTAATGCAGTGTGCGGGAGTGGCTGCTATGTGTCATGCCGCACTAGGACAGAGCACCTGCTGCCACTACGGTGACCTTTATACCTTTAGGATCTACTTTCTTATATCTTGGACTCATGATTTTGATGTCTTGCTGCTTGCTGCGTCGTGCTGGTTGTCAGTGTTAGGCACGTGGCGGGGTATTGTCACGCGCTACCGTAGCCAGTGTGGGTTTCATTGTGGGTTTCATTGCGGGTTTCACCACCAGAATAGAAATCAGCGATGTGTACTCTTTTGTCAGATACGCAATCATCTGTAGTAGGAGGAGAGGGAGGGGATCACTACGTCTGGCGACAAAAGCGTGTGGCTGTGCTCACCTTGTCGTCGGTGCCAATGTATTCTGGTTCAGGGAGTTTCGCGTCTGTGTTCCACCAGTGCCGTTCTTCATTGGCTGGAAGTTTGCTATCTGCGGTGGGACCACGCACGATGGCAAACATATGATCCGGCACAGACAGCAACAGCCCCAGCATGTCGTTGCTAAGATGTGTTTTTACTACACGCGCACGGGTCAGACATGGGAGGGGAGAGAGAAGGCACGGCATGGACGCACAGTCGTGTAGGGAGGCTTCGTCCACGGTCCTTCTGCCTTCTGCCAGCATACAGCCAGCCACTGGCAGCCAGTCATCGGCAAAGGGCTTACGGCCAAACAGCTTGATGCTGACACGATCGAAATCCTCTGGTGTGAATATGTCATTACCTATCTACACTGTGTGAAACAACATGTTGTGCAGGTGCGACGACTGGGTTTACCATGGCGTTTACTGCATTCTGACGGCACGACGATGTGAGTTTGATGGTGGTGAGACAAGTGTGAGGAACATACCACCGGACACCAGGCACCAGTACCACGGCGATGGAAGACAGGATTGTCGAGCGTGTTCTTCTGGTAGATGGTGTCTGCCACGATGCGCAAAAGCAGCTTGGCATTGGTGTAGTCTCCCTCTTGCGCCATGGTGCGTTCGAGTGTTGCACGCGTATCCCCAATCCACTTAACAAAAGCGACATCTCTCTCATCGGCGCTCTTCTTCATTTCATAAAGGATCTTGAACAGTTGTTGCAGCTGGCTATACGGCAGTTTGTGGACACTCTCCTTGGTCTTTTCATACACGCTCTGTGCGGCGTACATCAGCTGCTCCAGAAGTGTGTATGTCTGCTTTTCCTTATCTGTTCTGTCCCGCTGCACGAGCATGGATCTGATCGGGGTGTGATGCAAGCGGTTGAGCATGGTGCGTCGTGGACGAACGATGGTGTGAACAAAGCGCGGGTAGTGGTCAAGGTGGCTGCTGCTAACGGAAGCAAGATCAGGCGTGTGGTGTGCGATGCTGCAAGCGACAGGCAATACTGCTGCAGCCCAGACCAATACAAGTGTGGCGGTGAATGCGGCGGGTAGCATGATGGACGGAGATGCAGCAAGCAGGCAAAGAAAAAGAAAAAAAGCACGCGGGCTGTTCAAAAGGAGACAGCGTCGATGCTATTTATACGCGTGCAGCGATTCACTGACTTCCAGCCAGTCAGTTGACCAGCTAACCAGTCAGCCAACGGAATAAACAACACACACACTGGCTTCTTCCTGCTCAGCCGGGGCAGATGCGAAGCAGACACAGCGTGCTTGGTGTGGAGAGAGAGAGCACACATCGGCGGTCCACGATGCTGCACACACAAGCCAGCACTGTTGTGTGTGTGCAGGCAGCAAGGGGTGTGACAGCAAGGCGGGTGTGTTAACACAGATATGCTGTTGTGCTGTGCTGTGCTCTGTGCTGTGTTGCACTGTATTGTACTGCGTTGTGCTATGTTGTGCTACCACAAAGAGCACCGTATCCATTCCAACATCCGTGCTAGCACAGAGAGCATCCCCGCCACAAACACACAGCCGCTGCATAGGCAGGCCCAAAGAAACGGACAATGTGATTGGTCTGAAATGCAGCAACTGATCGTCGTCAAACGAAGGGGTGAAAAACAGGCGTGATGAAAAAAAGCGCTTCCGACTTCTTCCCTCTTTGCATTCTCCCTTTGCCGCTTAACGTCTCCGCTGGGATATACGTCGATGCATTTGCAGCTAACCGTTGTTCTGCTGGCCACTGCTGCTTGTGTTGGTGCTTCGTTCACCACATCCACCACCTCTCACGCCGACCCCAACGACCACAATCCTGATCACAGCAACAGCCCTAACCACAACCCTAGCCCTAACCACAACCACAATCACAACCACAACGCATCCCCCTCCCCCTCCTTCTCCTTCGCTCCTTCCACCGATTCCAGTGGTGCGCTTCTTGCTGACCCGCTACACGCCATTCAGATCTACAATGCATTAAATATAGCTGACACATATGCTTCCATCGACAAGGTAAACGAGGTGTGCGGGTCACTGCAACTGAGTGGAAGCATCGTGGACAACGTGTGGTCTCCGCTGACTGTCTTTCCTCTCGAAGCACTCTCCTGGAACTACGTGATGTTTAACAACTTCAGCAACCTGTTCCTATTCACCCTCAATGAGTGGAGGAAAATGATCCTCGAGGCAGAGTCACCCACAACTGTTGTTCTTCCCGCTGCTAGCTTCTTGTTCTTTCGACTGCCGACGTTGACATGGCTCATGGTGTTGTCCAGGCTGTACGATCAGATCCTCACCTTGCGGTCGCAGTCCGGTCTTTCCACAGCGTTTTGGGAAACCATCGAGCATCCCGTGCTGTGCGCAAGAGTCCACACATACTCTCACTTCATCGCTCCCTACTTCTATGATGTCGCTGGAATGGGAATCGCTTCAAAGCTCTACCTCCTCCACATACTGCCGCTTCCCTCCCCCAAAGTACACTGTGCCGCCGCTTTGAGATGGATCCAGTCTCTCACAGCCTCCGCAGAACACAACCACAATGAGATGATTGGGGAGGTGCTATGCGACTGGGCGCTCTGGGGACACCCTTCTTTTCTGGAAGACGCAAGCGAGACATTCGTGCTATGGCCCCACGGTGCAATGCGCCCAGCGTCATCGAAAACCGCAATCATGACGCTCGTTTCTCCCCAGCGCCATCGTTTATTGACCGATATCATGTTTCTGTGGAATATGGTGTCAGATCACGCCGCCTACACTTTGATGGAGCGCGCACACAGCTGGGCCCTGTCCGATGTCATTAGTTTCTTCACGCGCGTGGTACGTAGGGGCTCGACCTTTTTCAAGAGCGTGCCTCGTTTCAAGCATATCGTCGGTGTCCTCGACTGGCTCGCATCCACCTACCAGCTGCGATTCCACAAAGAATTGGATCTTAGTCCCGCCACATTTGACAGCTGGTTAGAAGCCTTGCCGCGCGCGCTTGAGATCAGCACGCTGTTCCAGCAGTGTTTGGTACAGATCAAGATCTATCGTTTTAGAAAACAGCACACCGAATTCCTTCACGTCGCTTCCACCCTTGAATCGCGTGACCCGCTGTCGTTGACACCTCCCTCTCCTAAAATCGCAGCCACCGCACCGCATGAGCCGCTGCCGTTTATACACCCCTCTCCTAGCATCGCGGCCATCGTAACCACCGCAACCACCGCAACCACCGCAACCACTCCTCAACCATACAGTCCCCAACAGCGCTCACCTGGACCCGTTGCCAAAGCACCAAAAACACGCCGAAGAGCGCCATATTAGCATAGTACCATCCACCCTCTTCCAGTCCAAACACAGAATAGATGTGATTAGACTGTTGTTCGTGTGGAAGTCTATGGTGTGTTATGTGACAGGCGTCTGCGGTGCTACAGTCATTGTTGCCGAATTGTTTTGCCAGGGCTGCTGGTCCATTTGAACCACACGCAGGAGCTGTTCACAGAGACGATGATCACGCTTATTAACCCCTCAATACTACCCGCTCAGCACACCGCCTATGCTGCGTGTTCGTGTATGCTGCATGTCGACGTTGTGGGCGACAACTGCCGCCCTGCTGGTCGTCAGCCATAGCACGGCACGTCACACACTCTCAGGCTAGCTGTTCCGCGCCGATCCCATCCCGCTTATCCACGAACGATGCGCCAGGTCGCGGTGCTATCGCTCGCCGGCCTTCTTGTGCTCATTCTCTCTCTTAACCTGCTTTATGCACTACTCGTCTACTTCCCTGCCGCATCCGAGACCGTATGCGACGTCCAGTCCGCGTTGGCTGACGACATCCTGGCGGAAATCGACATGGACCCCGAGGCCAGCCGCAGTCTTATACAGCATCGTCGAGACTACCTCGTTCCCACACCGCGTGTAAAGGCTGTGTTTGTCGTATTGGCACGGAACACCGATCTGTACGGCTGGAAAAGATCCATGCGCTCACTGGAGGACCGCTTCAACCGACACTACCAGTATCCATATGTGTTTCTGAACGATGTGCCGTTTGACGAGAAGTTCAAAGAGGAAGTGCGTGCACTCACCCGAGCCGATGTCAAGTTCGGTCTTGTGCCCAAGGAGCACTGGTCCTACCCAGACTGGATTGACCAAGAGCGTGCACGCAAGGCGCGCGAGAAAATGGAGGCCGACGGAATTATTTATGGGGGCAGTGAGTCTTACCGCCATATGTGTCGGTAAGCGTGTGTGGCTGGTGTGTGGCTGGTGTGAGCTATGAGAATGGACTAACGACGGTGTGTGGGAAGCTACTTTTCCGGATTCTTCTTCCGTCACCCGCTGCTGGATGAGTTTGAGTATTATTGGCGGGTGGAGCCAGACGTAGAGGTATGGCGTGTTGTGTATGCTCTGCCACATATACACACCGAGTGTAGTTTCACTGCGATATCGATTTTGACCCGTTCTTGCATCTGCAGCAGAATAACATTGCCTACTCCTTCACGATTGCACTAAAAGAAATCCCGGAAACGGTTCCAACACTGTGGAATTCCGTGCAGTCGTTCTGCCAGACGTATCCCCACTTCATTCCGTCCAACAACACCTTGCCATTCGTGATCGATGCGTATGGTAATTACAATTTATGCCATTTCTGGTCGAACTTCGAGATCGCGTCCCTTAATTTTCTGCGATCTGACGCCTACCTGATGTTCTTCAACCACTTGGATCAGCAAGGCGGCTTTTTCTACGAGCGATGGGGCGACGCGCCAGTACACAGCATTGCAGCGGCACTGTTCCTTCGCGCAGAGGAAATCAAGTTTTGGAACGAAATCGGATATACGCACGAGCAGCTTACCCACTGTCCAACCGAACCGCACCTGCAGGCCAAGTGCACCTGTAATCCGACCACCAATTTCGACGATCTGAACGACAACAGCTGTATTCCACTCTGGCGCACCGTAAGCACGCTGATGTGGATGGTCGCGCCGAATTTCTCTCCCTCCTAGTTATAATCTCGTGTCGCTGTCGCACACCACCTAGCCACGCTGTATCATGTCATTTAATAGATTGTGGACGAGAGAGGATGAATCGGTATACACTGTTGTCTGCATACCACTTGGATGGAACATATGTCGTCGTCAATCACCCTTTGTCATAGCACCAGATCTGCTTCACGAGAGCGTGGTCTGCTGCTTGTGCTAGCGGAGTAACAGATACACCGCTGATGCTGGTGCTGATGCTGCTGGTGGTGTACGGCGAGTGCTGGGACGCCTCATGGGATCGCAGATGCGTGTCAGCATCCCAGCGGTTGTCACGCCCTGCTGTTCAGCCTTGTCAATACGCGACATGCGCTTCCGCCTAGCGTTTGCTCTTCCGCTCCTCTTACTCCTCTTACTAGCCAATTTCTTGGTTTATTTTATCTTACGTATCAAGCAGCCCAGTGTGTCGTGCCATCAGCCGCAGCGCACGTCCGCATTCGTCACCTTCATCGGCCACTCCCAGCTCTTCGCGTGGAAGAAAACAATGCGCTCTATTGAAGATCGGTGGAACCACCGGTTTGGCTATGCGTACATTATCCTTACAGACGATATCGTCTCCGAGGATATGCACATTCAAGCATGTGCAATGACGCAGGCCAGCTGTCGCTTGGTGCACGTGCCATGGTCCAGCTTTGCTGGGGCAGCCAACGGCACATACATCGGGCACTGGAATAGGTGAAGCAGAGGATGGCTATGGGGGGAGATGCCGCTCCGAGTGCTAACAGCAGGCGTAGATACATGGCAGGAAGATTTGCGCTGCATCCAGCGCTTGATAATGTGGAGTTCGTGCTGCGCGTAGATCCAGGCACAGAGGTAGCATTGTCCATCACCAAATCTCCGCCAGTCTCCTCACCTTACCCGTAGTTTACATGTGACGTGTCATTTGACGTGCTGAGTGACCTGCGAGACCGAAATGCCATGCTTGGCGTTAGCTTAATGGGCGTGTCGACACCCGTATCACACATGGAAGAGCTTTGGCCTCTAGCACAGCTGTTTAGCCAGACGAACAAATGGCTGGTGCATCGGCATTGGACTGACACGCTGCAGCGATTGCACACTGCCGATGGCAGCAGCTGTCACTTCATCTCCCAGTTCATGGTCGTGCCGCTTTCAGTGTATCGATCTCTTGGCTACAAAGCTTTCCTCGACTTTCTTCACACATTCGGGGATGGATTCTATGAACGTGGGTGGCTGGATGCGGAGGTGCTAACGGTGGCGCTGTCGCTGCTGCTCCCTGCCTCTCAGATCCGATATTGGGACCGGGTGGGCGTTAGCTATGCCGAATGGCAGTACTGTCCAGCTGGAAAGCAGGCTATTGGAGACCAGTGCATATGCGATCCCGTACACGACATGCATGCGAGTCAAACGCAGTGTGTGCACGCGCTGACAGCACGCGATATGAAGCATTAGCCTTGTTTTGTAGTCAATCGGAATCCAACACGGGTGGTGAACACAGCATCCTTGAGCCACTTTTGGTGCCACCACTCTGCCAACGAACGCTGAATGGGGTCTCGTGTGAGACAGCTGCATGAGAACACTGACGTGCATCACTATTTGTCATGCTATGCAAGAGCGGTTGCAAAATGTAGACGGAAGCTATGCATGGCAATAACATAATGTGTGATTATTGATGATGATGCTGCTCTGTATGCACCGCAGACGGAGAATGCATGTGTGTGTTTTGTTTTGCGATCACTATTGTTCTGACAGTGTGTAGCGCATGGCGCACAGCACACAGCACACAGCACACAATGTGCCAACACAGCCTACTTGTGAACACTGCACTTGCTACACTTTTCGCCCATGTAGCACAAGACATTGTGTCGTACGTCTCTTCATTGACGAGCCATGGCGTAGTGTAGTTGTCTTTCAGAGCATGTGACATGCCCCACCTATTACCACCACCAGACATGGCCATCACCGAGCATTCACCCACCCATTCATCCACCTGTTCGTAGGACATCTCTAGCTACTCGATAAGAGGCAAGGGACATGGCTACCATTTGGAATACCAAAACAATTAGCACAGCATTTACTGCCATATAACACACGGTTCATGGTCATCCCTCTCGCTATATACACATGCAAGAGTTGATAGTGAGGTATAATGTATGCTCCATAGCTGTGTAAACCACATCCGCTACCAGTTCGTCTGCCATATGCGTAACATCATCGTCGGTAAGCTGTATTAGGAGAGGAGGCGCATCTGGCGCCGTGATCACAGTGCGAACAACCGATGGATACACCGGTGGCGAACCAACAAGGCGCGTTATTTCGGGAAACTTGTCAGCGATCGCAGTAACAAGAGCGACGAGTGTACGCTCTTTCAAGTAGATGGCGTAGAAGGGGTTGACGGGTGTGAAGGTGACAATGTCAGAGGTGGCGGTGATGGCGCTACATCCTATGTTTGTCCGATTGCGCAGATAGATACAATGTACATTAGTGGGAGGATGCGGTGTGTAGTGTGGATCGACATCGTAGGTCACCGCACCACAGGTGTGCACAGGAGCTGGTTGTTGCCATTGCTGCCGCTGCCGCTGCCGTTGCTGCGACAGGTGGGCATTAGGAAGCGGCTGTCGACACAGCGCACAGCACGCACACGCGTCTACCACCGACGCAGCGGTTGGTTGCGAGGCGGTTGCTCCATTGTCTGCCCTCTGCTGTACCAAGAAGTGCGACGAAGTGCGCGCCACTACGCGGTTGGATGCGCCCTCCCCTGCCACATCCCCCACGTGATTGACGTCATTTTCTGCTGATGGCATCACTGGCTCGAATAGACGGCCACGCAACATCAGCGACAAATCCGCGGCAACCGCTAGCTCGCCGCAGCCGCTGTTGCACTGCGTTTCACGCACAAACGAGGTGAACGGCGGCAGGGCGGCTACTGCTTCCAGCGGCAATAGCACCAGTCGCCCGCTGGATGCCCATTTCTGCAGCTTCCGTAGCTCGCTCGAGTACGGCTTGCCCAGGCGGGAACGCAGGTGCTTGCTGGACTTGCGTCCACGCAGCAGCTCCAGCTGCTGTTCCTCAAAACGCTGCTTTCTCTCTGCCCCTTTGTTGCGGAACAGCTTGATCCGCACGGCCGAGCATTCTGTGTATGCACTGGCCAGTGGGAGTGTGTCTAGCGGTGTCTGCAGGCGTGGGTGTGGCGGCGTAGCCGTAGTATTGGCGAGAGCGACGGGTGTGCAGTGGTTTCTCTCAGCGTCCACGCCATAGAATGTCGCTTTTTCGTTCCATTCTCCCACCGCAGTTGACGCACCCAATGTCTGTGCTCCAAGCGCTTGCGTGTGCGCACACAGCCGCAGAACCGCACCTTCCACGCCCTTGCCTCGTCGGAAGTCGGTGCTCAAGCAGTTGAACTGGAAGTGCAGCTCCACCGCCCCGCCACACCACACCACACGCACACTGTTGAACGACAGCTGGTCGATACCCACCACACCCATAGACGGCTGTCCACTCACCGTAAATGCCATCGGCGAGAACGGCATATGTGGTGTATGTGTGTCGCCTGCGTTGCTGCCACCGCCACCGCTACTCCCGCCACCACCACACACCGTGCCGGACGACAGCGCGGCTGGCGGAAGAGGTGCTGCGTGGGACGCTTTGGCTGCGCATATAGCCTGCTGCTCCAACTGCAGTGCCCGCCACACGTCCCAACCATTATGTGCTCGACTGTGCAGATACGGATCGCAGAACGACAACCGGAATATGGTCTCGTAGGAGCAACAAACGGCGCTATCTTTGAAGGCAAACGGAACATCGGCGTTGTGCAGGTGAACGCTATAGACTTGCGTGTGGTTCAGAAAAGTAACAGGGACAGGGTCGGGCTGAGGTAGGATGTGGGTATACATCGGAGACGAAGGGAAGGTAATGTATAGGGGGTATCGAAGCGTGTGGCACGGCACTGCTGAAGCGTGCCCAGTGGCAGCAGTTGGTGTGGTGTCCCGTACTGCGTTCGGTAAGGCCATAGCAGTGTGGTTATCATGGTTGTTGCCGTTGCCGTGGTTGTGGTTTTTGCTGCTACTGCCACTGCCACTGCCACCACGAGTGTTTGGTGCTTGCGTGTTCCCCCTCTGTTTTAGGGACAGCACCTCGAACGCTTCGTCGGCAGTGGGGAATGGATCGGGATACGAGAAGGGGTGCTCTGAGCCGCGTTGCCGGCGGGGCTGGAGCTGCTGGTGCGGACTGTGCACCTCGGCAGTATGTTGGTGCAACGGATAAACGTGTGGTGGCGGTGACGCTGGTGCCAGTGCCGATACTGCCGACGCTCCTGTGCGGCCATTCCTGGATTCAGGCGCAAGAGTGGAGGAAACGTGAGGTTCAGGCATAGTGGCAGCGCAGGGACGATGGCGATAAGCGCTATTGGCTTGACGTTGTTGACTGCTGGCTACACCCAAAAGCGACACACTGCAATAGCAAGCTACACTGCATCAACTACAGTAGCACGGACACCAATGGATAAAGCAATCAGCGCTGTTGGTGTCGGTACTGGCGTATGTGGTGGAGCGTGTGGGCGGCGTGTTTGTCGAAGCGTCGACCGATCGTACAAAACACGTTTGGCGGATTGAAAACGAAAGGCGGCCGTGCCCCTCAATATCCCAGTCATTGAGCGATCGATTTCCGCTGCCCTGCCATCTGTGTCATCTGTACCATTCGTGCCGTCCGTGCCATTCACACCGTCTCCATTCTTCACCGTGCTTCATGGATGCTCTAAGTACCGCGTGTGCCGACAGAGTATGCGACTGCTTGCTGCCGTGGATGATGGCTTCATCTCGAACACTATCTGCTGCTTAACGTGTATGTGAACAGGATGGAGTATGCCGTGTGATGGAAAAGGGCAGATGGGATTGTAGGAGTTGTGGATGTGGATGTGTAGCCAACAGCCAGAGCTGTGGCTGCTGCCTGATATCACCTGGGGAAGCACACGTTCGATCGCTGAGACGCCTATGTACGCACAGTTGCGCGAATCAAGCACGACAGCACTCTATTTCAGGACGCCATTCGGCCTACACCACACCTCTGTCGCCCACCAGCACACAGCGAACCCGATTTGGATGCTCAGCGGCGGAGTAATGTGCTTTCCAGCGCGGCGCTTTGCTGTACGCGGGGTGCACACCCTTGTGCAAAGCAGTGCCATTCCTGGCGCGTGATGGCCAGATTGTTGCTGTGTGTCTGCAAGCCTGCAGCATACACGCGTCTCCAGGATGTGTGGAGCAATGGAGGAGCAATGGTCTGCACCACCGACGACTTCCTCCATGACTTTTTCCGCATCTCACTCTGTATGCACTATGCTATCGAGTGGGCAGTGTCATGGCACACGCATCCGCTGACTTCACCGTCCTCAAAACAGGCGCGTCATCAGCCAGCCAATGACACGTCGCAGACACGACAGGCAGCATGCGTGTGGATTGATGTGCAGCGACCACACTGATGATGTGTACTTCCACATTGTCCTACATTCATCGCTCATGCTGTATCTGCCTGTTGTCGCTTTAGAGCTCTCACACACACACACATATAAGTAGGTGCATTCCACTGGCACTGTTCGTTCTACTGGCTTGTCTTCAGTGGCGTGTGTCCATGCACTAGTGTGTGGTACAAAAGGTGTTTGTGCTGTATTGTGCTGCACCTGTCAGCATGTGCAAACCGTTTACTTCTTGTGCATGCGTGTGTATGTGTGGCATGAAGTGTGAGAGACACCATGTGCCCTTTTTAAGAGCATTGCATTGCACCTGTGCACAACAGCCAAGTAGCCACCACCACACACCCCACCAGTCCACACTCCAACCTGCTTGTCCTCCAGCCACTTGCAGTACTTCCTTTGGCGTTCATCAAACAGGCTTGCGGGCAGACTGCAGCACCGAGTGCCAATAAGCGGCACGTGACGTGCTTTTACGAATGCACCAGCGCAGCGCTGCCTCACATCCGCTGCATGTCGTGCGCAAGCCATTGCGGAAATCCAACAGGCAGCAAGCAAGCGTGCGTGGTCGCAGTCAGATCACGCGGCACTACCAAGCGTGTCTGCAAACCGACGACGATGTGGCGCTGCAGCTGGCTATATCAGACAGCAATCTAGAACGCGGTAGGTGCCTGCAAGTGGCACCCGTCGTTAAGCACAGGCACTCCGCTTTACCCACACGTCACAGTTAAGGAGCTGATACTTCAGCGTGTCGACCTGTGCAAACCAGACGCGTTTGGACGCACTCCTTTGCACTTGGCTGCGTCTCGCGGAAACACGGTCATTGTGACAACGATACTGGACAGCTTGGATGCCAAGACGACCTCGCTCACAGCCGTCAATCAGAAAGACGTGCGAGACAACACTCCTTTGATGCTCGGTAAGGGTTGCGTGTCTTGGGGCGCAGCGTTTCACAGGCGTAGCGGTGGCACGTGGCAGTTTTGATACAGTGCTGTTGCTTCTCGAACACGGTACCCATCGTCGTCGTCATCACCACCACCACGACAATAGCATCATGTGTGTGATGATGTGGAAACAGGTGCACGCTGGAGTACAAACAACACGGGTGGACGGGTGGCATTGGGGATCGCTCGCACGCGTCTGGACCTGGTCGAGCGTCTGCTTCGACAACGTGTTGCCGCCACAGGAGAGATATCTGAGGAAGGCCGGCTGGCGGAAATCCGCCGGGAAATGTCTCAGATCCTCGAGCTTCTGAAACACTATTCGCACGCCGTCACTGCATCGGCCGTGGACGAGGCGGCAGACGACGCGCAAACGACAATCGCGGATCCGGCCGAAGAGCTCCAGGCACTCACCACGTTTCTGGAGCAGATGAGTGTCAAAGACGGCACTATCCCGGATGGCGAACACTTCGTAGATGGCCTCCGTACCATCATGGACAAATTGCGATTGTAACATGGTCATACGCACACACATGCATATACACACACACATAGTGGGAGGATGCTTGTATACTTCGTTGGTGGACAATTGCATTGCTATGCCTTTCCAGTCGCACTGCAACAAGCAATAGCGCCTTAGCATTGTTCCTCACGCGTGTGCAACAGTAAAGGGCGGTGTGGCCTCGTTCACTAGCGCGGTGAAGTGGCGTTTGTCGTTTCGTGATCGCTTCTGGCTTTCCTTCTCCATTTTCCTTGTGTGGATGCAGGCGGCGTTGCACTTGCCCTCCACTAAGTACGCGTTGCGGAATCCGCCCACGTTACTCCTACTGCGTGTAAATGCTACGCCCTACGTCTTGCACATGGCGGATTCGAGCATTTTCCACAACGCGTCGGAAAGCCCATTCAACACCCTCTTCTCTCCTACCTCTTCAGCTGCGGCACCCTGTGGCATTCGATGACGCGCGTTGTCTTCAGCACTTCTATCACCTTCTAAAACCAGGCACGCATCCAAAAATACTCTTTGAGCACTACCTGTGCCTGAAGGAACGTGCGCTCCTCAAGCAACTCTTGCCGCGCGATTGGCGCATCCTGATGAAGTATATGACACGCGGTCGTGCCTGTCCTGTTGAAAATGGTCATGTCGTGCTGCGGGATCTCGACAAGTTCGTTCCCGTCAACGCCCGGGACGTCAATGCTGTGCTGGCACGGGAGAACCGAGAACTGCCTTCGCACAGGTTCTCGCGCTTGACGTTTGCCGATCTGCCTGTTCAAACGGACGCGAGCAATATCATCACCAGTGGTCTATTGATACACCGTTGCATCGCGCAAACCGCAGATCCAGACTCTGCAAAACGCATTGCATTGATGCAGCTCGAGGACGCGTGCGCTCTGCGCTCCGTACATCTGTACACGATGATGCTGGGCGCGTGCTTTCGCGCTGGAGATGTTGCCACAGCGTTTACGGTATACGAAAGCATGAAGAAGCACGGTGTTCAGCCCACGATCATCACCGAGCTCGTCATATTGAACGGCATGACTTCTCACTTGTCCGCACACGACCTGGAACAGTGCTACAGAAACGGCACTGCACCAACACGCATTGGCGCTCTTATCGTGCTCCGACGATGGCTGAAAGAGGAGATGGACATGAGGCAACCCAGCACCGGGGAGGCATTTCGCTGGTACTGCTGGATGTTCCAGAATGGATTCCGCGCGACAAAGCACTTGTTCTACTGTGTGCAATACACGCTGTTCATGGCACAACAGAAATGCTGCCCGTTTCTGTGACGCTGTTGCTTGCCCCTGCTCCTAGTATCCGTTGGCAGCCATGTACTCATTACCGGTGTAGTAGTAAATGTATTTTTGTGGAGCATAGTCGTGCTTTGGGCAGCGACTGGCGAGAAAACATGTTTTGGCGACGCTGGTGTGCAGTTCTGTCGCACCATTCGTAATGACCAACCAACCAACCAACCAACAAGCGGGAGCAACCACCGCCTGTATGTCACCAAATCCACACAACCTTTATGTGCATACTGGTGTGGATACAAAGTCTTGTCAAGATCACCCGCACTGCCAATCAGCAAGCGTAACTATGCTTTGTCGCACACTTTGTATCTGCGCCAGACAACGTATGAAAGGACGGACGACAGGAACACCAATGTACAAACACATATACCAGTATTTAACAACATCCTGTCTTAGAAGACAATAGATGGCCGGAAGCGCCGAACATCCGTGTAGTCAAAATCGAAATCGGTCAGCACACTGTCGCGCACTCGGTTCTCCAAGTCAGAAAACATTTCCTGCATCACTGCTTTCTTTTGATGCTGCGGGTCTGCCTGAAATGGCGGAAGAGGCATGCTGTCGCGACGGGATGTCATTTCCTCTTCCTCCTGTTGCACCGCTTCCAGAGCTGCAGCACGGGCAAAGGATGGCTGTTTTTTCAGGAATTTGCCTAGTGTTGCGGTCAGTCGGTGTTCCTCCTCGGTGAGTTCGCGCGGTGCTTGCTGCTCGACCATCGCAGATGGTGCCGGCGGCAGCTGCGCCAGCGAACTGCGTCTGCCGATCGACGACATGCTATGGCGCTTATTAGGCGTTGACTTCGATCGTTCCATCGCAGCGACGATGGCAGCCACATCTTCCTCCTCCTGCTGCTGCTGCTCCTCCTGTTCCTGTTGGCGATCTAACGCAGCTATGATATTTTTCATAGACTGCACGCTTTGTCGTCTACGCTGCCGATCATCTTGCTGATTAGAATTACTTGGCGTGAATGTGGAAAAGCTCGGTTGTTTGCGGTGACCGGTGGTGTTGTGGTTGTCCTCGTCAGCAGTGTGGGAAATGGCCAGCCGTGATGCGCGTTTCGGCCGATGCTGCAGCACACTGTCTAGCGTGAGGTTCCGTGAGGTGGCTGCTTTGGCGGCCGAAAGCACGTTCGCAAAAGACTGCTCGCTCTGCACACTCATGTCTGAGGCGCGGGAAGCCCGCACGTCGTCGGAAGGCGTGTCGGGGAACTGATCGAGCATCATGCTGTTTCGGTGGCTTTGTCTCCGCTGCTGCTTCTGTTGCTGCAGCAGCTGGCGCTGTTGTAGCGAGCTCCGCTTAGCACGGTGGGCGGCGATGATCGCGGCGGCTGACGCAGTGGAGTGGCGCACGCGACGGGCACGTTCCGACTCGTCGGTCACGGAGAGCGGTCGGGTCAATCGACCATTGTTGGAGGACTGAGTGGCGTAGGCGAGGAGTGCACGCGTGCGATCATCGTTCATGTCGTCGTATCCATGATCGTCGTCGTCGTCGTCGTCGTCGGACCGCGAGTCCACCGAGCTGTTGTCGTAAAGGTGCGGTGCTGGCGGCTCGGGCCGTTCACGAAACGACCGACTGTCTCCGTACTCCAGATCAGGATCGGCATCTTCTCGCCACGCCTCACGCATACTGAGCCGCCGCAGCTGTTTCTCGTCCATGGAACCGTAGCGTGATTTCCGGCGGGATTTCTTGGCCATGCCGGCAGCACCACCACGCTGACGGACCACACGCGTGACGAAAAGCGCAGCGAGGACAGCAGCACACAGCGCACCCACCGCGACCGCCACCCACACGGCAGGAGACAATGGCTTTGCCTGGCCTATTGAAGCGATTTTCGTGGCTTCCATGTCGCTCAAGGGGTCCATCTGCGAGGGACCGGCAGTGATGGAGAAAGCCTCGAGACCATTAGTATTAGAAGGCGTACCAGCATTTCCTGGAATCACCGAGGCAGAGGCATCGGAAGGCACGGCAGGCATGAAGTCATTTTTGAACGCCTGTTGCGAGAACACACTAGCAGGCGGAGGGGCAAAGACATTCTGGGTTTCCCACGGCACTTGTTGCTGTTGCTGCTGCTGCTGCTGTTGTTGTTGTTGCCACGAAGAAGAGGGCTCCCATTGTCGTTGGGCAGGGGACTGGAACATGGTCTGCCAGTTGTCAGCAGCGACCTCGTCAGCGGTGTTTGCGGTACGCCATGGATGAACGCCCGCAGGCTGAACGGAAGCAGCGGACATATCGCCCGCAGAATTAATGACATTGAACGGCGACGGGGCATAGACAGGACCACCTGTAGCCAGGTTGCTTTGCATACGCGGCAATCGGTCGGGGATAGCGAAGGCGTCTGCCGACCTGGCCAGGCAGCCGGCCCACACAAGCAAGACAATGAGCATGAGCGTCATCCCGTCTATATAGAAAAGACGGCCGCCGACAAGCCTGTACGACGGAAACAAGAGGTGGCGGCAATTAGAGGGGCGGTGAGAGCGCGGATGGGCAGCGAAGAGTGGTCAGCCACCACGCAATTAAGCTGTGAACCTAACAGCCACGTGACCCGCACCGCCACCGCGATCGTCGACAGAGGCAGCGGTGGTGGCTGTGTGTTTGTGGCGGGGACGTTGGAGGTGGCGGGGATGTTGGAGGTGGCGAGGATGCTCTCTGTGGTAGCACGGATGTTGGAGGTGGCCACGGTGTCCTCTGTGGTAGCACAATGCAGCACAACACAGCATGTCTGTATCAACACACACATCCACACCTATCCTATCCCGCTTAGTGCCACACATCAATTGTGTGTTCCCCCATCCTTTACACCCTCACACACAGTGTGTGTGAGGGCGAGGAAGCGCGTGGATGTGCGTTGAGAAATGGATGTCAATACAGCCCCGACCGTCTGCCTCATACCGCGCGCTGTTTTCTTCCTTCCTCCCCCCTTTTCGCGCTGTGCGTGTCGTTCGCCGGTATGCATTCCGCGCCTGTATGCACTGCCTGTACGTCGCTGGACTATGTGATGACACCTTGGTAAAAGGTTTGACGTGTTCACGCTGCTCCGCCATCCTCCTCCCTTGCTCAGTCCCACTGGCTCCCCCTCTTCTGGTTCCTCGCTTCGCTCCTTGTGGAAACGGTAGTCCCGTCTTGCGACACGGAAACAAGGTTCCGGACTCGATGTGTCGTCCGCATGAACCGTAACCCGAGACGAAAAGTAATATCCTATGTGATGGTTTAAATGGCGGGAGCCAGGCTCTGCAGACCCTCCGGAGCACCTCGCGGCTCTAAAGGCAATCACATACATAAAAAATGCACACCGTATGAGGGCGTGATCCGCGAAGATCATGGCGGTGCCTACGCTCGACTGGCTGTGATACAGCGCTCCTGTTGGTCATTGTATGGCTGCCCCCACAAGGAGCAAAGCGGAACAGAAAAGAGATCAGTGTGCTGCGAAAGAGGCTGGAGACGATTGTGGGGCATGCGTGAACACACACTCGATGGAATAAGCTTTCATGCTGTCTGATGGTCACAATGCGACAGCACACGCCGTTTCTGCATGCAACTGGTGGGTGAAGTGACTAACAGTGGGCAATTAGATCACTACAACCGACGGTGTGCGTCAGTTAGTGCCAAGAACGTCGTGTTTAACACGGCCGCATGCTAAGGGGACTAGTGGGTGACACATGTTCTCTCTTATACATATATGCAATACACGCTTGGTCTTACTTACTTACTATGTATGCACACTGCTCCAATCACACGTGTCTAAATGCGTGTTCGGCACTGTGTGCAACCGGAGAAGATGCAACCCGCTCTTACCCCACTATCTCTCGTTTGTGGCGGAATACACACTAAGAGACCATTCCCTCCTACTCTACAAGCATTGATTGCACCCGAACCATACCAACAGCCTTCTTGCCGCTTTGCCAGCAACCTAAAAGCTAATCCAATGCTTTATCAGGCAGCGGCGACAACGCTTGGATATGCTGACGATTCGTCGCTACGGCATCTGTAACGCGTGTGTTCCACTTGTCATCCACCTTCTGCAGCTGCTCGAAAAGCGTATGGGCTCGCTTGTTCCACCACTCAGCCTCACGAACACGGCCACACGCCCAGTATGTTTCTACTAGCTTCAATGCTACCTCCGTCTTCCGAGGGTCGCTGTCAGCGAGCATGCATTCTACACGCTGCCAGAGCGCCACCGCATCCAAAGCCTGTGCTGGTATGCGTGCAAACGCACTCGCTAACAAATCAAGTATCGCGATGAGATCGTCACGCGTCGCGTAGCTGGGAAGCGCCTTTAGTAGCGCTTTCGCATCGCTCTCCACCGTTCTCGTGCGTTCAGCAGCGGAGGGCGTGTGATAAGCACGTCCGGCTAACACGCGAGACAGCACCCACAGCAGCGTGTTCCTCGCTTCTTCTGCATGTTCACTCCCTGCCTGTAAAAGCTGCAGGTTGCCTAATCGTCCGCCCACCTGTACCGTCCATCGACATTGCGTATGCTCGTCCTCACCCGCTGCCTTGTTGTGAGCCACCTGCGACAGCGTTGTACGGCATGCTTCCATCGCCTCCAGCAGCGTTTCTTCTGTGACGACCTGACTGGACGAGTCGTCATTCAAAAGCGCGTCCAGCCATCGTACGAGCACACCAATACGTCGTGACTCACCCGGCTGGAATCCCGCTTCAACACACATACGATACGCGTGCTGGTAGTGCTGAGCAGCCGAGGAGCGTCCTTGATGTGCAGCACGGATTGCCTGACGAAGTTGTGTTCGGATAGTCGCTGGATACTGCATCACGGTAGCATTGTAGCGGTACAAAGCGTAGCATGACGCGATCGCAACGCCCGCACACACAACGGCTGAATAAGTAGGTCGCCTTAGCGGTCTAACAGTTGTGTATCGCATTCTGGGCGTCGCATGCCGCTTTGGCAGAACCCGCTCAGGGAGTGATCGCAAACAGCTACGGCAAAGCATTTCCAGCTGGGCAGGGCAAACACAGCGTCACGAGTATGGCACAAAACAAGACTTCCAACCACACACCGATGCTACCAGCTGTTCTTGAATATTGACGAAAGTACATTCATCCCCGCTACCAACACATGTTCGAGTGACATATTACTAAAGAGAAAAGGGTAAGCACGAGAGCCCAAAGTATAAATGCTTGTGTTCATCGCGAAGCCGAGTGTTCCCGTCGTCGTCCCTCCCGTGTTTCAGCGCCGCTCCCATGCGTAGCATTGCTTCCGCCACCACCACCGCCACCGCCACCGCCACCACCACCTCCTCCAAACGTTGTCCACCACCGGGATCGACTCGTGGCTGGCAGTTGTGACCGAGTGGCTACAAGCGTTTGGTGTGGATGCGGATGTCCAGCAACCATCGTACTGTTCATAGAGGTGACAGAGAGCGGAACAGTCGTTGGCGGGGAGGTGCTCGAGGTGGTGGTGGGCGTTGCTCCTGTGCCAATTCCCAGGCTCATTCCCAGGCCTATACCGGCCACTAATCCACGTGCAGCAGCCACCTTTCGTTCCATTGGGCCGCCACTGGCACCCACTGCCTCAGCATTGGCCATCACCTCTTCCTCGTTCAAGTCGTCGTCCGCACTGTTGCTTGCACTGTTGTTCTGGTCGCCGTGTCCAACGCCTCGTTGTCCTATGATTTCGAAGATGCGATCGCTTTGCTGGTGTGTTGCGCCCGCATCTGGCCGCGTCAGGCTGCCCGTGTCGGTGTTGCGACGCTGGTGAAGCACAGACTGTGACAACTGCGGTGGGGATACAACACTTTCGTCAAATCCTCCTTCGTCATCGTCGTCGTCATCGTCGTCTTCATCAGGATCGTCATCGTCTTCTGGCGGTTCAGCGAGCAGATCTACATAGGTGCGGCACATGGGACAAGCGAACCCGTCCTGTTCCTCCACCACTGTCTTCCCTCCCGGCCCCCGAATAGTCATTTTCAACATAGGTCGAACGCAGCCAAAATGAAACACATGCGCACACGTGGTGACCAGGAGTGGCGTAGCGCGTAGTGTCAGTAAACAAATACAACAAGTTTCCAAGGTGGTGGTGCGGTCGAAAGCCGAGCTGCCGTTGCTAACAATGGCGCTGGTGGACCCGTCAACTGTGGCAACAGTATCGCTGCCACCACTACCACCGGTGACGGATGCCAGCACATTTCTTCGGTAATTACGCGCCGCCTTTTGCGCTCGGCCCAACTCTACCCGCATCCGCACGCACCGATACACTTCCTCCTCTCCCCCTCGGTATTCCACACCCAGCTGGACAATATCACCGTCCTTCACACGCTTTGGCTCGCTCTGTTGTCCCTGCAAACTCAAACGATGTCCGTTCACGAAGGTGCCACTGCTGGACGACGTGTCTCGCAGCCACACAAAACCATCCTCACTCGCAAGCCACACTTCCGCATGGTGACGGCTCACAACTTTAGAGCGGAAGCGCAGGTCCTCCTGACCCGGTCGTGGAATGAGGCGTTGCTGTTGTTGCTGACGGTCGGTGTAGCGACCGATCTTTATGACTTGGTTGTGCTGAAGCAGGCGTGTTTGTGGGGAGAAACGTAACGAGGGGGACTGGGTGTGATGTGTGTTAGAAGCACTCGCGGAAGCAGGCGTATACGGAACGAGACGGAGATGGACAGGCCTGCGCGCCGGGGTTGCATCCGGTGTGTGGATGCTGCTGGCAGAAGGAGTAGTTGGGGCGGTATGGTTAGCGACGCTTTCGACAGATGCAGTGGAGTGCACAAGCATGGGCGTCGGCGGCGGTGGAGAGTTGGACATGCAGGCGAACAGCGACGGCGGCGATGGCGGGATGAAGAAGGGAAGTTGGAAGCGCCTGGGCTATCATCTCGTGGCGATTCTGGCCACCGCTGCTACTCTCTCTGCCCTCACCACCCACGAGAAATGCGAGACACGGAAACGATGCTGCGCAACTGCAGCTAAAACGGTAGCATATCACACTACTTTTCATTGGACGGCGATGCTTGCTTGCTTGCTTGCTGCACAGTCGATTTCCTTGGCTCCTACTGTCACCACCGCCACCACCTGCTTCAGTAGCAAATAGCATGCAAAAGGAGGCGGCATTGTCTGGCAAGCGGTGGGGCAAAGCATATCATTGCAAGGGGTGTGTCGGCAGCGGCAAAGACAAAATGATCTTTTGATCGCTTGATCTTTTCGGGACGTTTTCGTTTCGTTTCGTTTCGCTTCGCTCCTACACTTTTCCCTGCAGCAAGTGTCGCTCGTGCCGCCGAAGGCAAACAGAAAGGGAAATACATATTGCGCCATTCTCTGTATAAAATTCTGTTGAATGTGAGTGCTTATGGCATTCCATTACTCGAAAATAGATAGAGACAAGCATAAGTAGACCAGTGTTACTGAACTCGCTGTTGACGTAGAGGAAGAGGCGTGCGTTTCGCGTACTTATTTCTCCTTCAGTTTATCTTTGCGCGAAGGGGACGGCTGAAGAGTGTTAGCACTGGCTGGTTCCGTTGGGTTGCTGTTGTTGTTGTTGTTGTTGTTCCGTCCGATATAGCGTGCCGCGCGCAGACCACAGGCGTTGCACAGCCTTCCATTGTTGTCCAGCCATCCGCCACCCGCCACCCGCCGCCACCCGCATTAATTCACCCCCCTCCCCATCAACCCTTAGGAATAACAACTTACAAATTACACTGGTCTCGTGAGCGTCTCCATTCTGGGGTAGTCGTGGTTCCGCAGCCATCACACTGTTTCACCACCTGTGTCGATGAGGGTTGAGCCGCACGGAGCTTTTGTCTGCCTCGTTCGTCATAGGCGAAGGGCGCAGCTGTAAGCATCTGCTGTTGCCACACTTTCGAATCCTTTAATACAAACTCTTGTCTACTAATACTGTTTTGGTCCATGTGTTGCTGTTGCTGTTGTCGCTTTTGTTGTTAAGTAGGATGTACGTTTGTTTGGGTGCTTACTAGCAGGCGTGTCTCGGACAAGGGCAGCGAAACTGAGCGCTGGTCGGACGATGTCGCAGTGTGTAGCGGCTCTATTATACTTTTTCGGAATTCTTCGCCTACTGGCCGGTGTATTAGGGGACGGAAGGGAAGCTGTGTGTTGGCTCCTGGTGGGAACGAGGTAGCATTTGACAGAAACGATGGAAATGACGACGGCAACGACGCTGCTAAGCCGAGCCGCGGCTCTTCTCGTGATTGCACAGCTGTTTTTGACACATAATTCCAGCTGTTTTCTCTTCCATCGTAGTAGACGAAAGGGGTGGTCGTGTTCGTCTCCGAGACCACGGCAATTGTGGGCGACCTCATAGCCTCCAGTATCCACCACGCTTCGCACTCTCCGCTCCGCGTACCATGCTTCGGACTGTGATGCACGACAGGAGATCTTTTGTGATCCGAATCATGGGTTGACGAACATAAGCATTTCTCCTTGATGGCAAATAGTAGATGTCGACGCACCGTCACCATGGCGAGTATGTGCTCAACGCCATCACCCACCGTACCACTGCTTTCTCCATTGTGGGGCTTTCCTCTATCGTGGATTTCAAAGTGGCCGGCGAAGAATCGGTCACCAGCATGCATGCCTGTGCGAATTTCCGTGTTGGCAATGACAAATGTGCAAAAGCGCTCCCATTGCTCTGTATCAACCAGGATATCCTGATGCCATCGTGGGTGGTGCCTGGGGGGCGGCAACAGGCCGGTGCTACTGCGGTGTGCCTCCGCGGGATATGTTAAAAGCAAATGCGCATGCGATACATCCTTCAGATTGGGCAATCGGAATATCTGGAAGAAGCGGTTTCTCGGCAACACAGGCGGAGCACGAGAGATGTCAGAAGAGACGACGAGATGATTTGCAATCAAATCTAAATTCTTCAGAGCTGAATCTATGATATTCAATTCCTGGTGAAAGATGAGCGATGAAGATATGCAACCGCACGCGTGGAGGAGAAGGAGAGGCGTGCGCGTTGAAAGCACCTACATGGTCGGTCAACAGAACGTCATCACACCATAGCGTAACGCTGTGCTCATGTACAGTATGGAAAAAGCCCAAACACACATTGTTTGTCACAGGCATTAGCATCATATCGACGAGCACGTATTTTCCACTCATTTTATCCAGCATAGATAGAAGAAGGGTGTTGTCAAGCGCATCCTCATCCGTCCTGGTCATAGGCACCAGCAGGCGCAACCTGCAGGTGGGTCAGCGGCCACTCCCCGTACTGACACACCTAGTCACAGAGCCAAACGACGATGGGTCAGCCCGCGCGAGCGCGGTCAAATCGCGCACAGCCTGAGCAGCCTCCTGCGGATGCACACAAGACAAAAGCGACTTCCCCAATAGGTGTGCTATGCGAAATCGGCCGACATAAGAGGGCGGCGAGGGTGCAAGATAGGCAAAGGCGAGGGTGCGCTTGGTCGACAAGATCGACCACCAGCATGGACACAAATCACCAGCAGTAGAAGGAGGTGGCATATAAATTTGACTGCTATAGTAGGCGAGTGGCGGTGTGCAACCAAGCGGTGGATGGGCGGTGGCGCAGGGTGCCCACTGTTGGAGTTGAACAGGATGACGCCCACACCACAGAAAGGATTGCTGACCTCTATCACGTGAGCCAGCCACAGACTTTATCCGCGTGAGCACACCACACGCTGCTCCAACAAACGCCGATCGTCTCTTGCTAAAGCGCGGCTTTTGTATTAATTGGAAAAAGGGTCACGCAAGCAGGCGTGGGCGGTGGGAGTGGCGACCACACCGCGTTCTTGGTGTGCATGTCTGTGCAAGCATACGCCGTGTGGTGGGAGGGAGACTGTGACCAGCGATGTGAGGAGTCGTCCACTTCAACATCCTCTGCTCTGCCCACCCCGCACCGAAGATAGACGGGAAAGCCGCATCACAAACTAAACTAATTCTGTATATTCCATCGATATCGCGTAGACACATATATAAACCCGCCAATATACATGGTTGCTGGTGCACTGCATACGGCTGTAGCAACACGCCGACACGCCGACACGCCGACACGCCGACACGCCGAGCTAGTTGGGAGGATGCCTTCGCCTGGTTGTGTCGGCATTTGCGCTTCGCCCGAAGATAGACTTCAGGCCAGAGGAGATCATGCTGATAGACCGAGAGCGGGAGACCTTGACAGGCAGTACCTGTGTGCTCGGCTCAGTGTTACAGTAGACACTCGAAGAGGACACAAGGTGTTCTCTCTTTTCCTCCTTGTCTCCCGCAACCTTGCCGCTTGCTGCCCGGCTAGTTGTCTTGTGTGGCGGCTGATGCGCCATCAATGCCGGCACAAGAACAATAGTCGGTGCTGAAGCTGCAGCATGGGCAGCCCAAGTGTGGGCGCGAGAGCGTGTGGCTGGATCCGTTTCCGACGCTTTTGCCCCTGTGGCGTCGTCCGTTCTTGGGGTATCTGCAGCAGTTACACAGGACGACTGCATAAGCAGGCTATCCCCAGCAATTGGCGTTTGACCTGCATGCATGATCGCGCGCGGTAACTCGTCAGGCCCGGAAACAACGTCATCCTGCTCTTCCATTCTGGCTGGCCGCAATCGCTGTGGAATCACCGCCTCGCTCAGCCCCATGCGTTCTGCTTCTAAATTGGTAAGCGTGCTAGGACGTTTGCGTTTTGGTAGGTTCTCTGCTTTGGTGATACCGGCTGCTGTATCTGCATATCTTTCTTTGCCTTCTTCCGGTGTTTGTGGAACGTCGCGGTTTTCGTTGCTGCAGACGTCTTCGCTCTCCTTGTCACCCAGCCCTGCCGATCCCTGTATCCGCATTGCCAAGCAGGTCACGTCGTCCAGACTGCCCATTAATAGAGCGCGAAGTAGCACCCCGCGGCAAATTTGTTTTAGACCCAAACGCACATCATGCCAGTCTCTGCCCTGTTCCACGCACTCTTTGACCAGCTGTGCTTCTTCTTCGAGCAGCTCAGCGATCCAGTCTCGACACTGTCGATAAACGGCTTCAGGCAGATTGCCTATTTCCGGTATGGGTGACGACGGCAGCTTGTCGTCCATGTCGTTTGAGGTGAGACGTTTAGTGCGTTTTCGTCTCGTTTTCGTGCCGGATGTCTGGTTTGATTGCCAGTGCGCATCTAGTTCTTGTCGCCACCGGTCCACACCCAGCCGCACCTGATGACAGCTGTTGTTGTGCGAGCCCATGTGTAGAAGGGACCATCGCTGCCGTGTGGGGCTGGACGCATTAGGAGCAGGAGTGGTCATCGGAGTAGGACAAGACTCGATGCCAACATCTTCTGCGACGGGAGACTTGTCCAACTGTAGCTTGCTGTCCAGCCATCTTCGCGCTTGTACGGTCCACGAACGAGGACGCTGGCGACCAGCCTTTGCGTCGGCATCCAAACCCGAAAGCTCGGCTTTAGCAGGAAGCAACAGCTCCGGTTCAGACGTTTCTTCTGGAGCCTCTTGCTTCGTTGCCAGCACTATTGTGTCTAGTGCGTTAGCGGACAGACTGCCGGTGGATGGGACTTTCTGCTCGCACGACAAGGACACCATGTGTATAGTGGGTGACGAAGCAGCTTTGCTGTCGATGCCTATAGGCGGGTGTAACGAAGGCGGCGGTGACAGCGGCAGCGGCGGTAGTGGTGGCGATGGCAGATTGGGAAACACGTCGTCATAGTTCCGGTCGAGAAACACTTGCCGCATCATGGTCGACGACACGTGTGCGATAGCAGCAGCATCCATCACATCCTTCACGCCGTCGGTCACGACCACCAGAAGTCCGTCGTAGGGCAGGTCCTTGATCGGCATTGCATACACATTGGTACGGTTGAGAATGGATGACGTGTGGTTGAAGTTTCCTGCCTCTTAGTACACGTCTTCACGCACGCCCACCGCACCGCACCGCACTACACCACACCACACCACACGGCTATACCTAGCGTATTGGTCATTCGCAGAGCATATGAGCTCTCAGGGCTCACCACCAGGTACACATCCTCTCCCTGCTCATGAGTGATCTTCAAGCGCCCACGCAGCTTCGTGAGATCTTGCGCCAAGCAAGCGTGGTTTTGTCCTTCTCGCACGCGCGACGGAAACGCATCCAACGTGTCCTCGAACGAGCAGATAGCCATCTCTGGGTCAATCGGCACCAGCTCGTGTGTTTCGTGGCCAGCCACCTGCTGAGCCGATGGCGCGACACGTCTCCAGCAATGCACGGGTGCTTGTGCTTGCCGATCCACCACCACCATCGAGGAGTCCCCAATGCTACAAGAGTACAAGATATCATACAAAATAAATGCCAAGCAAAACGTAGAGCCGTTCTCCGAACATAAAGCAAGATTGCGCGTGCGCAGCACCATAGACACCTGTTGATGGAGGGTGGAGAGGGCGCGTACTACGTCTGGAAGAGGACCGGCCGCGATGTGTGAGCTGTGCACATACTTCAAGGCTTTGAAAAGTAGGCCGTAGACGATGTCGGGAAGTACGGCAGAGAGCAGAGAAACAAATCGTTGTCCCGGTGACAAGTAGTTGGGGATGCGGAGATCCTGTGTGCTGCACCCCCCGCCAACAATATGCCATCAGCCATCACACAGTCCCCCTGCCCGGCACAAACGTAATGATCTCGCCATGGCCGTCAAGAACAAAAAAGCACTGGACGTGGAAGGGGTGCGGGGAGGTGAGATTGAACTGGAAAGTCCCAGCCCGGTCTTCGTTGACACGCACGCTCCCACGCAGATAGGTGTGTTTGCGGCCTGCGCGTGTTTCCCAGGCGGCCAGTTCGAGTCTGTCTGCGGCTGCGGTTGCCAATGCCATGGAGGTATAGGCTGAGGCAGCGGCGGTGGCGGTGGCGGCAATATTAAAGGATCGGGCAACAGGACGGCGCTAGTCCACGAATAAAGCGACAGGCAGCAGCTGGCGATAACAACGGCTCGATCGCCCGCATCGCTCAAATGAATACACGCGCTCGAACACGTCCACACGAGCTGCTTTTGCATACAGCAATGCACGCGTTGCGGCGCAAAGTGAATTGGTGATGGAAGGAAATGAGATGTGAAGGTTAAAGCAAGATGATAGGATACGATGCAGCGCGATACGATGCAATACAATATAGTACAATACGAAGCGGAGATAGAAGAGGAAAATTTAAGGATACAACAAGCCCCGATCTATAGGTCAAATTCATCGATAGTAGTGTGTGTGCTTGCGCGCTCAAACGACAGTGAATACAAGTAGGGGCGGTACTCTTTTTCCGCATCATCCGAGCTATGCCGGGTCCCGATGTGCTGGAACAAGCTGGGTGTCCAGGCAAAGCGCTGCAACGCCCGCGCATCGACAAACTCTTCTATGAGGATGTCCACCGGTCGAACAGACGTGCTTGATATTCGCGAAGCGAGCAAATGAGCGGTGAGCGCAGGAAGCACATGGTTGGGATAGAGCAAGGCGGTGGTGCAGCTTCGATGTGTCATCTGCTTCGTGAGGCCGTTTGTGAGGGGAAACATGTTCTACATAACATGGTCATGCGTGTGCGGAGAGTGTGGGTAACACACACCTGTTTGCCAATGGCCAACGGCACCAAAATGCCGGCAACCACCACAGTCAGCGTCCATAGGATCACGAAAAGCTGGAACTTTGGCTGCCGGTACCAGCCAGCACGACTGCGAAAACACAGCACCCATACCACAAGCTGAGACGCAGCCAGTAACGCACCAAACAGTGCGAAATAGGGTACGTCTGTGGTTTCAAAGCCCATTAGCTGTTCGGTGTAGAAGAGGCGGAGATAGATCCACGAAGCATCCACCGGCACTTCCTCCTCCATGCCGTCCGCATGTGACAGGTCCAAATAGTTGCTCAGACGTTGGTCTGGGTTACCGTGCAACGCATCCTCGGTCTCTGCACTGTCGTGCTGCGCTAAAGCACGGCGCTGCAGCGCGACAGCAGCGGGCGTTGCAAAAGTGTCAGCACCAGCACCAGCGCCATGCTGATCCCACGGCTCCTCCTGTTCCTCGCTCAAACGGGTATCAGAAGATGCGGCCGGCTGTGCTGGAGCAGTGTCGTTCCAGTTGTCCCAATCATGGCTTGTGTCATCGTTGTACGCGCCATCAGAATCCCAGGAAGGCTTTTTGCTGTTCCTAAGCTTGTCCATGTACATGGCATTGTATTCGGCGGCCTGGCGTGCTTTCAATTCGTCCAGGTCCACCACGTTTCCATACGCATCGTAGGCCCAGTGGATGCCGTTCCAGGTGGCAGGCGCACCACTCCCCGGGACAACATAGGGCATTTGCTCATCGGGCACATCGCGGTCCAGCTGGTCGCCATTCCAACGCGACTTGTAGGGATCCATGGTGTGAGTGTCTTCACTTCGCTGAATAGCGCGTAGGGCGTGTATCAGCTGTGGATACCACTGCTTCGCTGCCACCACGTCGTCCTCCAGTGCCAGTGTGTAGCGCGTGCCGGAGCTGGCACAGTAGCGCAGCGCGTGGGCATAGTCTTCCGTCTCTTTCGCCAGAAACGTTTCCTGGGAGGTGGTGTACGGATCGACGAGCGTGGCATTTGCAGACGGATAGCGCAGTATGACATCGGCATGGCGTGTCAGGTTGTTGGCTTGAGCAAACTGCAGTTGCAAGGTAGGGTCACGGTCGGGAAGAAATAATGCGACGTGCAAGCGAGCACGCTCCATCTGGCTGAGCGAGTCGAGGAGAGCACCCATGGTGTGGTGCACGAACTGGATACCGGGTCGATGCACCGACATGATCACCACACACACGTCTGCAGCCACAGAGGCGGAGGGAAGAGTGGGAAACAGAGGGATGGAGGCGAGAGGAATGGTCACCACTGGTGCTTCTGCCAGCAGCTGTGGGTGGCCAGAGGCAGCAGCAGCAGACGAAATCAGTTGTTTCGGATGGTGCAGATAGGCGGCAGCATCTAGTTCTCGCTGGTGACCATACGGGGTTAGGAGAGGGCGCGATTGGACGTAGAAGAAGGAGAGGGGCATGGTGTAGAGCGTGGTGGCGAGCAGCTGGAAGGCGACAAACAGGCCGAAGTACAGCGCGCATAGAGCCCATACGAGCTGTCTAGGCTCTGCTGGTGCAGCAGCCAGCGAGCGTATGCTGGCCAACATGGAGGGTGGCGGGGAAGGAAACGATGCGAGGCGAGGCGAGGCGACACTCCACGCTGTCGTGCGTCTGTCACTCAACTGGCATTGCTGTGTGTGGATCGTGTGCCGCTGTGGCACCAAAGAAGATAGAAGTGGTGTACAGTGTTTGACAAACATTGTACTACAGTGTATCTTAGGGTGATGCGCACACACACACACACACACACATACACACAAGTGGTGCATTACATCTTAGGGATATGCAGGGTTCGACTGATCATGGCCAAGCCGTCTAGGAAGAACAACCAGGTGAAGTGGGTGATTTCGATATGGGAGGTCAAATGGGAGGTCTGCCACCACCAGGAGTGGGCACGGGTGGCAGTCCATTCAGACCACCACATGATGGCGACCAGGAGCAGACTGGCAGGGACAGGAAGGCCTTCGAAGTAGCGGATCTGGCCATTAACACTTTTAGGGAGAGCAGCGACGGTGGCGTTGTAACGCGCCAGCCGTGCAAGCGCACAGGTCACAAAGACAGCAAGGATGCACTGGTCAGCCAGTGTTCTCAGGCCCAGGGTGAAACCAAGCACAGCAGGAGCGACCGCAAAGGTGATCTAGGAGAGGGGAGGGGGAGGGGAAGGAAGGGGCGGTGCGGTGGTCAGAGAAGGGATGCATACAGAGGTCGGCAGCAAACCAGATCAGCAAGCGAGTCCAACTCCTGGCCAAGAAGCGAGCTGTGTCTGCGCCACCTCGCGACCTTTCCATCCAGCACATCCAGCATACCACCTAGCGGAAGCAGACCACACGCGACCAGTGTTTCGTGGTGGGCGGTGGAGGGGTTAGCCAACTGACGCAGACACGCGAGAATAGCCAGGAACCCGCAGAAGCCGTTGGCGAGCGTGAGGAAATCGGACAGATGAAAGGATCTGACAAGCGAGAAGTGGCCGGCGGACTGGATGAAGGTAGGCTTTGCAGTGTCGACCATAGCGTTGGCGTGAGACGTGCGAGAACGAGTTGGTTTGTCGCCAGTGGCTGCATCACGCCCACAACGCCAGGAAACACAACCTTCCAATCGATCCACCTTCACCTGTCGATAATTGGACGAGCATAGGAATGGTTTGGTTCAGACGCAAGATGCAAGATGCAAGATGCAAGATATAGCAGGGAGCAGTGCAGAGACATGATGTGGATGCGATGTGGATACAATGTTCATCCTGCTAGTAGCAACAACAATAGCAATAGCAACAACAGCAACACTCTTTCCCTTCTTCCCCCTCTCTTCCCCTTCTTCCCCCTCTCTTCCCCTTCTTCCTCCTCTTCTCCCCACGGTCTTGTTGGGGGAGGCGCGTCACGGCACCACGACTCCTTCAAAAATGCTCGCAGCCATCAGCCAACCCTTCGCCTGCTGCTGCCGCCGTCGCTCACGGCCCTCGTCTCGCTCTGGTACGCACGCTCCGCTGCTGCACACCCGCCCCTCCGCCACGCCCCGCGAAGGCCATTCCGACGAGCTAGCATCCCTGCTGTCAGCCGACACCGCCGCCCCTTCCCTCCCCAAAACACCCCGCCAGAAGACCCTAGCCTTCCTCCAGCGTCCCTTTCGTCGCTTCGCCAGAAATGCCTCCCCCGCTGCTGCCAAAGCCGCTGGGAGCGTGCCCGACTCGGAATTCTCCACCGACGAGAACTGCGCTCAGGCTGAGCTGATGGATGCTGCCCACGTGCACACCCTCGCGCGACAGCACGCTGCTGAAAGCAAACGGCTGCGCACCCATCCCAGTGCAAGTGCGACCGAGGACGAGCTGCGGAGGGAGGAGGAGGAGGCGCGACGAACCGAGGAAACCGAGATCATGGAACGACGTCAGCGTGCACTCGCTCTCGCACGACGCAACGGGTTCAGCAGTGGCTCAGAGGGTGACACCGCCAATGTGTGGCGGCAAGCGGCACCCTTGCCCCTATCCGATCCCGCCACCGCCACTCTGCCGCTGCGCTTTGACGGTGGGCTGGTGGAGAACCCTTTCTGTGACACCAGTGGCAGTCGTGTGGTCGTCACTATGGAGGACAGTGACACCGGCGATAGTCGACGATCTTGAAAACACCATCAATGTATGACACACCGGTGTGGTCAGAGAACAATGTTCTTTTTTTGTAGCAATAGCATTTCATCGACATTCGTCTTTTTCGCCAGCTCCCAGTAGTGGTCTGCCTGGTTGCGCGCCAGTCGTTCCTTGGCCATCTCCTCGTCTGCACACAGGTGGAATCGAAAGAATCGGAAGGCACGCTGTGGCACCTGACCTTCCCACACCATCACACACCGGTTGGCCGTGCGCTCTTTTGCCGTGTCGCTGTCGTTGTCGCCCTGCATGGTGACATCCTCTCCCTCCTCCTCGATCACATCTGCATCGTCGTCCTCCCATGCGATGCGATGCAGCAGCAACTTGCGGTAGCTCTTGATCGATTTCGGTCCACCCTCAACAACCACAAGACAAAAGGCTGGGTTCATCACAACCGCCCCTGTCAGACCCAGCTGCTGTGCGTTCACATCCACTTTGAATTTGTGCTGCCGATTGGCCAGGCTGTCAATCCTGTAGACGCGTGTGTGTGAGAGAGGATAGAAGACCGCCAGCGCCCGCAGAAGACAACACTACCGAAAGACAACCACATGAATGCTTTTGGCAGCATCCTCGTCCAGCTTCTTCTGCTGCCGCTCGCGGCGTTGCTCGGGAGTGAGCTTGCGCGCCTCGTTCTCTCGCAAATGGAGCTGTCGCCGCTCCTGCACATCCCGGCGAACCTGTGCCTCCATTCTGGTGGGGTCTTGGACGGCTTCGTTGGTCAAGACACGCATCAGGTTGCTCAGCTTCACTGCGAGGATGCGTAGGTGTGAGCAGCCGTGTAGGGTCACAGCTCACCTTTGGCCTTTTCAGGAGGAAGCAGACCGAGTCTGATCTTGTCCTGCTTCTCACGTTGTGATTCCAGACGCTTTTGGCGACGCAGTTTCCTTTGTTCCTGGCGCATGGGTCAGAGGGGACAAGGCGCGAGGCGCCGAGCATACGCGTTTGGTGAGCATCATAGCGGAGGGGATGCCGAGCCCGTAGGGAGGGTCCAAGGGCACTGGATGCTGGATAAAGATGGTGATCACAGAGTCTTGGCCAAACAGCGCGGCAGGGTCTCGTTCAAAGTCGTGATACGACAAGGATTTGAGCACCTGCGCATCCCACCACTCCATTTCTGGCGGCATTTCACGCTAGCACCACGATGAGCAGAGGGTGGGCACGGTGTGTTTGGCACATACGCGCACAATCTTCTCGGCGGACAGCTCCACGCCCATTTCCATACCCGCTTGACGGGCTTTTTTGGCAATGTCTTGTTTTAGCCGTTCGAGGAAAGCCTGTATGTGTGCGTGTGTGTGTGAGATGCACTGGGCAGTACGGTACACACCTCTGAACGCGCCTTTTCGGCTTCAGCAACATACTTTCCAGGTTTGGCAAACTGCAGATCACGCTGTCTTCGTTCGCGTGGACCAGTGAGATTGGGATCGTAGTAGGGGTTGTTGGAGTGGTCTTCGACCAGCGTGTGGGGTTTGTCCTGCTGGCGCACCTCCTTCTTGATGACAGTGACGGCCGCACGTTGATTCGCCTATCGGTTGGCGGACCATGGTGTGACGATGTGGCACAGCATGGAAGTGACCTTGATAGTGGCAAAGTCTGCCTTGGGGATGTTGACAATCAGCTTGCCCGCCTTTTCCTCGCTCTGGGCAGCCAGCTGCTGCAGCAGCGGATGGATCTGCACATTCAAGCCGCCTTTTGTGGAGTCTCGCGCTCGCTGCACAGGCTTTCCAGCATCGAATGGTGTGCGTCGCTGCATGAGGCAGTGCGCGAGTGTGCAGTGGTCACAAGAGGCAGGCAGGCACCCAGCCAGCCAGCCGTCGCCGATCACCTACTTCGCCGCTTCCAATAACCACCATCTACCACACATCAGCGCTCACGCTTGCTACCCATTGCAGAAGCAGCAGCGTCGATGAAGAAGATGGCAGACTGGCCATGGCTTGTGTGTGCATGTGCGTGCATATGTGTGCATATGCATCAACCCATCCATCGCCTTCTTCATAGCATCCACTCTACCACCACACTCCTATCAATGCTCCTCTATAAGCGAATAGCGCTCTTGGTGGCATACTGCGTACCATGCGACTTCTCAAACGACTTGGATAGTTTAAGCAAAGCGTTTTAGATGTCGTCTAGTCAAAACTTTAAGATCGAGTGGCATCTCAAATCGTCTATGCAGCACCTATTGTTTCTGGAGCAGAAGAGGCGTTCGATTGCCAGCACCTAGGACGCATTAGAAACAAACAAGGCGTCATGAGCGTTGTTCGGATGACACCTTGTTGCACACACTTCTGCATTGCTCGTTATTCAATCACAAAATAGGCGATAACATTAGATATAGGAATGCCATGCTGTTCCACGTGAGCAAAGGATACTTGCTCATGGCACACATACCACCATAAGGGAAGCGTTTGCCTCCAGTCTGTACCATATGCCCTCTTTGTCGCGTCGTCCATCCACAAGCGGAAACAGAGGGGCTGTATGGTGGTGGTACACGTGGAGAGCATACTTTCTTGCGTCGACATCTATGTAAAACATCATCACGCTACGAGCATTTCTGATGTGCGTCATCAACTTATCTATGGCAAACAACAGCGCAATCAGTTCCATACCCAAACACGCATACACGCATACATATACGAGAGGAAGTGATGAGGCACAAAAAGCGGAAATTGTGCTTCTCGAGCAGTGCCTGTAACTTATCTATTGTCGTCAAATCCTGCATGTATGGGTTAGTCATCACACACAGGAAAGGCGGTAGACGGTGGCAGGTTGCACTCACCAGTTCCTGTTGTGCTAATGCTTCAAATTCCATTGCTATAGACGAACGTTCGCCCATCTAATCATGCACACGCACACGCGCACGCACACACACGGACAATGGCATACCAGGATGTCAATGCTGTTCTACCATACAATCAACACAACACATACACACCACACACCACACACTTACCATCAGATTGGTTCGCTTCGGATCCAGAGCTAGCTGCTCCGTAAGCAAATACCGATAGATAAAACACATCAAACGAGAAGCGTTCTGTTGCATTGTGTCATTTGAGAAAAAATCGGTCTTCTCACTCGAAAACTTGGCTGGATACTTTTTGACTTGCAAGAGATGATTCATGATATTGCACAGGCTCTGCAGAGAAGAGTATATCAAGCTTGCTGTCTCATCGTTCGACAGCCCTTCCAGCAGATCCCTTCGTGCATGATGCCACTTCGTAAATGCTTCAGCCTCCTGCACAATCCTCTCTAGTGCGCTCGTTTCTGCCCTGTCTTTCGCTGTCTCGCGCTTGTTGTTCTCTGCGTGGTGTGTGTCTGATGGGTTGTTGTACATGGCGTAGAATACGCGTGCAAACAGAGCACACTTCGCGTAGAACTAGTGGGTGGTGGTGACTGTCTGGCCATCTGCATCGTCGGTGGTCCATGCACGAACGGGCATAGCACTGATGTCTGCACCTGTACCAGCGAGCGTCTGCCACGCTGGCGGCAGTAATGACCGCTGCTGTAACCCACGGAATCCCACCGATCCATACACCGGGTGCCGTGACAGTGCTACCCTGTGGGCATTCCTTTTCCCGAATATCTTCTCTTGACCCTTGGGATCGAACCTGCCGGCTGTGTCGCCACGCAGCACCGCATTCGACGTGAGACTCACCACAAGAATGGATTTCAATACTTCAAGCTTCTGTGTCACGTGTACAATTATCTGCAGCAAGCGTCAGTGTATTTGGCGACGACATGCGGCTATGCCCACCCTGTCATCGGTGCCAAGATATTGTGGTTCCATAAGGTTTGAGTTTGTATTCCACCAGTGCCTTTCTTCGTTTTCGGGGAGGGTGCGCTGCGCAATGGGGCCACGCACAATCGCAAACATGTGTTTGGGAGTGCTTAATAACAGTCCCCGCACATCGTCGGTGAGATGTGCTTTCGCTACACATGAGTGTGGGTCAGCATCAGCGAGAGAGAAAGAAGACAGCACTGGCATACACTCGTGTGGAGAGATCCAGTCGACGTCCATGCCATGGTCTTGCAGCACACGACGTGTGATTATTGGTAGCCAGCCAGCTTCAGAGGGCTTATTGCCTAGTATCCTCTTGGCCACATCATCAAACTCCGCCTGGGTAAATATGTCGTCACCCATCTATATAGCGTGTGGGTGCGTGTGTGGGTGTGGTGCAGACGCGTTTGAACGTACCACAGCATTCGCAGCATACTAGCAGTACAGGGTGTGAATCCAACAAAATAATGAGCCAAAGATAAGAGACGGGGGAGACATACCATGGGACAACATTCACCTATGCCATGACGATGGAACACTATACTTTGGAAGGCCATCGCTTGATGCATACACTCCACCGCTATGCTCGTCATACTTTGGATGACACTCGCACCATCCGCTCTGCTCTTATCGAGCCGTGCGAGTGTCGTGCGAGTGTCGTCAATCCACTTGACAAGAATGGTGTTCTTAGCAGCAACAGTTTTTCTCAGCGTGTTGATGCTGTTGTAAAGAGGTGGCAGGTATTGAGCAAGCATCTTCTGTGCCACCTCCTTCTTTTGCTGAGACACGGGGAATATGAGCGCCAGCAGGTTCTTCAGAAGCAAGCGCATCCGCTCCTCGTACCCTGTTCTATCCACCCGTTTCAGAGCCACCTTGACCGTCTACTGCTGGTGGTGGCAGCAGCAGGTGGCTGGCGGACAACAACAGAGACAAAGTACGGATAGAGATCAGAGTAGCTCTTGGCGGGAGCAGACCCAGGCGTGCGGCGAGAGGTGTTGCAGGCGACAGGCGACAGGCGACAGCGCCACAACACACAGCAATGCAAGCGTGGCGGCGAGGGCGGCGAAGGCAGCTGGCCGCATGCTGAGAATGGCGCGGCGAGCGTTTTGGAATGCGTTCAGAAACAACAGTCAACCACGTGGCATTCTGCACTGGCACAGAGGAAAACAGAACGCCCTGGTGTGCAGACAATGACCGCGAAGGTGGTGCAAACGGAATGGAAAGCACTTTGTCTTCTTAGATCGGTGTAAGTCGTGCGACCACACAACACAGCAAACCGAACAGAGGAAGAGACAGACGCTGCCACATCTCGCTGCAATGACAAGGAGAACGATTCCAACCATGCCACTTTATACACGTTCTGCTGCAGTCTATCTACTATTATCTCCCCGCTAAAACATAACCACGCGTCTTCCCTGGATCCTTGCTTCTATTTGTCTTCCTTTTGTCTTTATCTCGTCGTGTCCAACGAACACGGCTGATTAGTGCGTCGTATCACATGCCACTCCTTCGCTATCTCGTTTTTGCGTCGTCCCCATGCCTCCGCTCACTTCCTTCTCGCCATGAGTGCCCCCGCTCCCTCACTCCCGCCGTCCTCCATCTCCGCTGGAGATACCGCTTGGCTTCTGGTCGCCACCGCGTTGGTGTTCCTCATGATCCCCGGCCTGGGCTACTTCTACTCAGGCTTCGCTCGTGCCACCTCCGCCCTATCCTTGATATTCCTGTGTCTGCTATCGGTCGCTGTCGTGTCCATCCAATGGATGCTATGGGGCTACTCTCTGTCCTTCTCCGAAACCGGCAGCTTCTTCATTGGCGATGCTCGCTACTTCCTACTCCTAGGCACTGAGGCCAACCCCAGTCCACTCGCCCCCACCGTGCCTGGATCCGTGTTCGTTATGTTTCAGTGGTAGCTGTCTCTCCGCCTCCGGGCTCACATGGTTGGCCTTGTCGTGGCGATGGCAGCGCAAGTACAGTTCCATCCATTTCTGTTCAGGCGCGGTGGCCGGCCTGGTTGCTATCACCCCCGCCAGCGGCTTTGTACAGCCATGGGCTGCTCTGATATTCGGTGTGGCTGCCGGTGTAAGCTGTCACTTCGCCTGTGCCTTCAAGGAATGGGCCAGATTTGACGATGCCCTGGATGTGTTTGCCGTCCACGGCGTGGGTGGTGTGGTATGTGGCCCCTCCTCCATGCCACTCGTGTCCCTTCATCATCTCACACCCGTCGCCCTAAACAGGTGGGCAGTCTGCTGACTGGCATCTTTGCTTCCTCATCCGTCGCCCGTCTGGACAGCACCGTGATCCAGGGGGGCTGGGTCAATGGTCATTGGTTGCAGCTACCTATCCAGATGGCTGGCATTGTCACTGGTGCTGCTTGGTCCTTCTCTCTTACCTATGCCATCCTGTTTTGCATGGACCGCGTGCCGTGTCTGAAAATCCGCATCCGCCCCGACGAGGAGGAACTCGGCATGGATGTCAGTCAGATGGGCGAACACGGATACGCGTTTCTCTTCCAAGACGTGGCTGCTTTGTCGCTGGGCGATCAGTCCTCCACTGTGACCAGCGGCGAGAGTCGACAAGGCCCTCAGGAGCATGCTGACATGTTGCGCAACACGGCTGTGCTTTCTGTGTCAACTAGCAAGCATAGCGGCTCTATTGTGTAGAAAAGGTGATAATAGAATATACGCGCCTATGTGTGTGTGTGTGTGCTTCCTGTCTTACTTCTTCATTCCCCTTTTACTTTGTCAACTAACTCCGCAGAGGGTTGTGTCTCCTCCGCAGAGGGTTGTGCTGCTTCTACGGAAGGCTGTGTCTCCTCCGCGGAAGGCTGTGTCTCCTTCTTGGCATGCAGAATTCTTTTAGCCAACTCGTACATAGGCATAAAACCGCTCTGTGCCGTATCAGCTGGAAACTGTTTCCGTAGCTGGTACAGATGCATCACAGCTTCCACCGCCTCTGGCAAGGTCATGTTTGTTGTGTTGACCATGATAGAATCCTGGGCCGGTCGTAGCGGAGATACAAGACGTCTTCGATCTTGGTCATCCCGGTGTTCGATGTCCTGCCACACTCTTTTCAGGGTCAAATTCCTATCGAACTGCGCGAGTTCTGCATGTCGGCGCATGGCGCGTACGCGAGCAGACGCGGTGAGGAATATTTTGAGCTCAGCCATGGGAAACACCACCGTGCCTATATCTCGTCCATCCATCACCACGCCATGCTGCACGCGTTGCTGGGTTTCCACTGCGTAGGAGCGCTGTTTAATGCATAACGCGCTGCGCACTTCTCTCACTTCGGCCAGCCCACCGACGCGTCGCGTCACTTCCGGCTGGCGTATCTGACGCGTGACATCTTCGTCGTTCATGAGCACGCGTATTTGCGATGGTGTTGACTGCTCGGTGGCATTTGCATTCATCCAGAACCTGATCCGTGTGTCGTGCACCAGGCTGAGCAGCTTTTCTTTTTTAGTGAACAGTTCTTGATCGGTGATGCCTGCGCGGATGGCCGCGAGTGTTATCTAGTCAACGCGGTTGGAAACGCGTGTCAATGCACAGCAACGATGCTGGGAAGCATACAGCGCGATACAGGGCTCCTGTGGCGAGATGGATGAGATGGCGCTATCGCGGGTTTGTTGACACATACCTGAATCGATATAGGTGAAGCCCAGCTTTGCGGCTACGCATTGAGCAAGCGAGCCTGGAGGTGGGCGATGGGGTGTGGCGCAGCGTCAGCGGCGTGTGTGTGGTGGCGTGTGTGCGCCTACTTTTTCCGCTGGCTGCTGGACCGTCGATCGCCAGACGGAACACGTAGCGCAATGAGTGAGACATGCAAATCACGTGTCCCAACGGTCGTCCCAGCATCAGCGACTTAATTTCCCACCCGCGTGCCGATCCTCGCCGTCTGCTGCTTGTGTGTGTGTTGAGACGATTTATTATAAGAACATTAGCTGCATAACACACGCGCGACACACTTCCACCCATGGCTGAATCAGAAAACGGCGACTACGTGTTTGAGCGCAACACCGATGCCCTCACACGTCTCAGCATCGAGCGGTCGGCGGTGGCCAAGCTGAAGCTGGAGACCTACTACAAGGGCTTGATGGAGCTGACCATCGAGCGAGAGAAGCGGCGTACAGAACTGGATACGAAACTCGAAAAGGAGGGAGGAAGTGAGGAGCGAAAGAAGCGTCAGCTAGAGAACTTAGGTCGTAAGGAAAGCACCTTTTTGCGACTACGGCGCACGCGCTTGGGTCTCGAAGACTTTCTCACCGTGAAGGTGATTGGCAAAGGCGCATTCGGCGAGGTAGGCGAGCGTGGTGGTGTGGGGGGTGGCGGGTGGCAGTGGTGGTGGCGGTGGCGGCTCACTGAACACGTGCGTGTGTGTGTGTGTGATACGCGTTCTTAGGTACGACTGGTTCAGAAAGCTGACACTGGTAAAATCTACGCGATGAAGACGCTGCGAAAGGCAGAGATGTTTAAAAAGGATCAGGTAGCCGTGTGTGTCTTACCGCGTTCGCTCACTCGTGCTTGCATGTTGCGGACTATGGTGGTTCATAGCTGGCGCATGTGAAATCGGAACGTGATGTGCTGGCTGAATCCGACTCTCCCTGGGTGGTGTCGCTGTACTACTCCTTCCAGGACCCCAACTACCTGTACCTGATCATGGAGTTCCTGCCCGGCGGCGATCTAATGACCATGCTCATCAAGTACGACACGTTCTCCGATGATGTCACGCGTTTCTACATGGCCGAGTGTGTGCTGGCCATCAGCGCCATCCATAAACTCGGTTTCATTCATCGGTACGCACACCCCTGGCCTTCACCGCCCTCGTGAGCACTGACACTGGATGGCTGTATCTTGTGTAGCGACATCAAACCCGACAATATTCTTATTGACAAGGAGGGTCACATCAAATTGTCAGACTTTGGGCTGTCCACCGGCTTCCACAAGACCCACGATTCCTCCTACTACCAGCGCCTCCTGGAGAACGCCACCACCGAGGGCTACGGCCATGCCCAGCACCCCAGTTTGGCTGAAATCACACTCACCATGAGCAACAAGGATCGCATTGCCACCTGGCGCAAGAATAGACGTGGCTTGGTAGTGTTGCCCTGCCCGTTCCTTATCCTCAGCCCTTATGTTGACCCTCCTCCCTCTCCCCTCCCCTCTCTCCCCTCCCTCCTTCTAGGCTTACTCTACTGTGGGAACGCCTGATTACATCGCACCCGAGATCTTCCTGCAGCAGGGCTATGGACAGGAGTGTGATTGGTGGTCGCTGGGTGCTATCATGTTTGAATGCCTGGTTGGCTACCCGCCATTCTGCTCAGAAAATGCGCATGAAACGTATCGCAAGATCATGAACTGGCGCGACCATCTTTACTTTCCCGACGACGTGCATGTGTCCCCGGAGGCAGAGGATCTCATTCGTCGGCTCATCTGCAACCCCGATCACCGTCTTGGCCGCAATGGTCCCGAGGAGATTAGAGCCCATCCTTTCTTCTACGGTGTCGACTGGGATAATCTGCGAAACGTGGAAGCGCCTTTTGTACCGGTGCTGAACAGCATTACTGACACCAGCTATTTCCCCACTGAAGACCTAGAGCAAGTGCCAGAACAGCCTGAACGTAAGTGCATGTGCTCGCGGGGTGGTCGTCTTACCTGTGGGTGCGTAGCCTATTCAGTATCAACAATGAATCACAACGCAGACGGCAAGGATCTAGCGTTTATCGGCTACACCTTCAAACGGTTTGACTATTTGACAAGCAAGAACCTGCTATAGCCGTCGACGCATTGACCAATACATGCACATTTGTTGGTCAATATGAGCTGTTGTTGCTGCTGTTGCTGTTGTTTGGTCAATGATTGCATTGTTGTATGGTGAATATATGCGCACGGTGATGTCGCTTGCAGCACTATGTTTGTATGACACTCGCAACTCTACTGCATATACTAGCCATGATCATCATACGCATATCATACGCATATCCAGGCCTTGCCTCGAGTAAGCGAACGCAAGCGTGGTATAGCAAAATGAAGATGCGTCGACAGCATTAGCAGCGGCGATCCCGTGTATACCAGTGACAGGAAAGTACTAGTTCCAAATGGATCAGAGATGTTGAGACAACGCGTGAGCACTTGTATCCATCGGCGACAGCTAGTTTTGAATTGCGAGTGTGGTATTGTGCGAGATGTAAGCGGCGTAAATTCGGCACACGCACTGCCCAGCCTCTACTCCATCAGGGTCGCGCATCCGAATCCCGCAGCCGGTCATTCGAAATGGTATGCGCACTCGTCCGCCTGTCCACTCCATCGCCCATCTCGCCACACATCCATGACATCCATCAACCATTGACGAGATGGCGCGTGTGTTGCGTCTGCAGGCCCAAATCTCTGTCCGCCATCCGCACCATCCCTCATCCGCACGCAGCCTGCATACTCCCGCGCCGTCAACAGCGCTTACTCACTGCTTCTGCTAGGTGAATATTCCCAAGACGCGCAACACCTTTTGCAAAGGCAAGAAGTGCCGGAAGCACACCCCACACAAGGTGTCGCAGTACAAGACCGGCAAAGCCTCGCTGTTCGCTCAGGGCAAGCGTCGTTATGATCGCAAACAATCCGGTTTCGGTGGTCAGACCAAGCCTGTGTTCCACAAGAAGGCAAAGACTACCAAGAAGATTGTTCTTCGGTTGGAGTGCACTGTGTGCAAGTATAAGCAACAGGTTGCGCTGAAGCGATGCAAGCACTTCGAGCTCGGTGGTGACAAGAAGACCAAGGTATGGCATTGCTACCGCTGTCGCTTGTACAAACATATACTGATCCACGTTTTAGGGTCAAGCGCTCGTGTTCTAAGCAATATCCGCGATCTAGGATATGTCTGTCTAGGGAATACACATGTGCAGTTTGTCTTAAGCGTCACTGCACTCCATCCAAAACAACAAATCTACGTGTAGCACTGTCATATTGATCTTGTTTATTTCGATTTCATCACCACCCGAACATCTTGGATTGTCATGTTTTTGTCAACAGCCTTGCACATGTCGTACACCGTGAGTGCTGCAGTGCTCACCGCCATCAACGCTTCCATCTCCACACCCGTTTGCCCATGACACTTCACGGTGGCCTCTATTTCGATCGCGTGTTGTTGCTCGTCTAGCCACAAGTTGACTTCAATGTGGTGCAGTAAAAGTGGATGGCACAAGGGAATGACGTGACCGGTTTGCTTAGCAGCTTGGATGCCTGCGATTTGCGCCACCGTCAACACATCCCCTTTCTTCATTTTGTTCTCCTGGACCATGTGGAATGCTGTGGTGCTCATGCGTACGCAGCCGCGCGCTGTTGCTACCCGCTCGGTAGTCATCTTGCTCCCGACGTCCACCATCGAGGCTTTTCCAGTGACAGCGTCAACATGAGAAAGCTTGGTGCTGCTGAACCGAACGTGTTGCTGCCGTGGTAGAATGGAAGAGACGGGAAGAATGGGAAGGAAAACGGAATGTGAACGGCGTTGCTGTTGCTGTTGTTGTTGCTGTTTCATGACAAAAGATGATTCAAGAAAGGATAATGGAATGGAAGCCACAGAAGTCAGGCCTACCACCATCACCCATGCATCAGTGACTGTCCAGCAAGTGCACGGTAGCTTTCTGTTATCTTACCAATGAAGTTTTGTTGATCGGCTGCTTAGCCACCGATCAGAATCATCGGTCGATTCTGGCTCTGTGCCAGCTCAAACATACCTGCGTGCTGCTTTTTCTTCTTTTTCACCGCAAGGCCAATCACACGCGACAGCTCTTCGTCACTCGCCTGCTGGCGCATCAAATCCCTCAAGCTAACCTCGGCATTCCCAAACAGACACACCTGCACACGACGTCAGAGAGGGGAGGGGGCGAGAAAGCACGCAAAAAGCATGTACAGCAAGACGTACTTTGAGGTTTCCATCGGCGGTGATGCGCAGTCGATTACATGTTCCACAAAAGTGGTTCGTCATCGAGGTGATGAAACCGATTTGTCCCTGGTGACCATGTGCACGGTATGCTTTCGACGTGTCGTTCGCGGCATCCTGCAAACGTTCCATCGGACCCATGGCAGCTTCGATTGTTTGCAGCAGCTCTGTGTATGGTACAAGTTTGTCCACTTTCCACTTATTGCCTAAAAACGAATCTCAGTCTGCGTCTTACGAACACGACGCGTGTTACCGCCAAAAGGCATGTACTCAATGAATCGCACATCCACCGGCATGTCTTTCGTCATGCGCACAAAATCCACCACCTCCGCATCGTTGACGTGACGCATCACAACACAGTTGATTTTCACAGGAGCCAAGCCACACTTCGTGGCTTCCTCGATCGTTCGCAGCACCTTGTCCAAACCTACGCGCATAAGCAACACGGAACCAAACAGCTGTAGCGTCACACGTGTGTTACCTGGACGACGCGTCATAATTTGAAACTTATGCGGATCCAAGGTGTCCAGACTCACGTTCAGCAAGTTGAGTCCATTCTCCACGAGCGCAGGTAGTTTGCGTCGAAGAGCAATCCCGTTGGAAGTCATGGCAAGCGTTTGCAGACCTAGCGCTCGCAACTTCCCTAGTTCCCCTATTCCGCGTGTTAGCGTTGCTGGATGTAGCAGCCGTGCGTTCCGCACTCGCGCTTCAAACGCGTTTTGTTACCGATGATGTCGACAATGTCTTTGCGCACCGTCGGCTCACCACCAGTCAATCGGATTTTCGTCACACCATTCTGTACAAATAGTTTGGCTAGCCGTTGGATCTCCGCGGTTGTCAACAGCTCGGAGTTTGGCGTTAACGGCACCCCGTCTTCGGGCATACAGTAAGTGCCTATCAAGGTCAATGCCGTCTCGAATGCATGGACAGGACGCGTGGACTGACATCTCAGGTTACAGCGCTCTGTTAAGGAAATGCGCAGGTATGTGTGCTGCCGCTGAAAGCGATCGACCAGCATATCGTCGCGCACATGCGGCTCAGGGGCTTCATTAAAGTGCTTCTTGCTAGCGGCGGTAATGGTAGAAGCAGCAAGGGCCGCGGGTGAGAACGCGCGGCGCTGGATGACGAGGCATGGCCGGTTTTGCTGTCGCGCTATGTGGCGGTACATGAGAAGGTGCGAATCGACGTGACCACATTTCTTCTGCGCTCGGAACAGGGCAGGACAGAGACGACGCGCCACTGTCTGCGACCGTTGCTGACACGCACTGCGCTTACAGCACAAACAGCAAGCCGGTTGCTCTTACCTGCCATGTCTGTGCGAGGAACCACGACGGGATATTCGCCGCTGTTCCCTTCACAGCTGCTGCTATACTCATAGCTTTGGATGCTTTGTCCATTCCTTGCCGCAAGCGCTGCTTCTCGCACAACAGATGAAACGGAGCTGCAAAGGGAAAGGATTGCAGGTGTATCACGCGCAGCCGTATCACGTAGCATGCTGCGGCTAACGACATGCTGCAACATATACGTTCGATGCAAGGACGTGTCCACAAAGCACGTTGGAACATACACATCAAATCTATGTGAAGAGCCTGCATGCATGGCTGCGTGTGCGAACATGGAAAGTGGCATGCTGTCTGCTCCCTTCATGAACGCGCGCTACGCTTCGCTCTCGAGCGTCGCCTCGTCCATGCAAAAGCGACGGGGCCTGCGAGTGCGGCGAAAGGACGAGCTGACGATTAGACGGACCAGAGGCAAAACGAAATCATTGCTTGCAGCGAGGTTCGAACTCGCGCCCACGTACGTGGATCAGAACTTAAGTCTGACGTCTTGGACCACTCGACCATACAAGCATCAAATACGAAACAATGCGCTAATATAAAACTGTGTGCTTAGTCCTGTCAAAAACCTTCGGGGAGATCATGCGGAAAGACTGCTCCATTTACGGCAACACATCTCATTCGCGTGCCATGTCCGCCACAGCCACCACAACCGCCACGCGTCGGCTCATGAAAGAAATCCTCGACTTCGAAGCCGACCGCGCCAATCTTCCTGAAGTCTTGGAGCTTGTGCCTCTGGATCCCGATCGCAGCCTGCTGCGGTGGCGTGCGCGTGTAGGTGGCCCCGCCGACACGCCTTACTACGGTACGCCTACCATCTCCTCGCTTCTTCATTCCTCTCCATGGTGACCATCTTTCGCTTTCCCCTGCTCTGCTAGGTGGCGTCTTTGAGCTGTCCTTTGAGCTTCCACCCACCTACCCCATCCGCCCACCCGAAGTCCGCTTTCGCACGCCCGTGTGTCACCCTAACGTGAATTTCCGCACTGGTGAAATATGTCTTGACATACTGCATACTGCCGATTGGAGTCCCGCATGGACCCTGCGTGCTGTGTGCCAGGCCATCGTGCTGCTGCTCGCCTGTCCAGAGCCAAATAGCCCACTCAACGTCGACGTGGGTATGTGTGCTTCGTTGCGTATGCGCACGTGCATCTAACGCGCGTCCCCAGCAAACATGTTGCGATACGACGACGTGATTGCTCACGATTCCATTGTGCGCATGTATACATTGCTGCATGCCTTTCCCGTCCATCCATGAAATGTAGTGTAGCAGGAGAGAACCGGAAGAGCACAAGTGTATGAAGTACCTTTATTGTAGAGTAATGCAGAACAGATACGCAATGCAAATCCATGCTTTTTGTTGAACTTTGCAACAAAGCCATCGCATACATGTACACACTGCTTGCAGCGTTCTCTCTTGACATAGTGGGATCCCATTGTCCAACAGTTTAGTGTCGCTGTATCAAGGGTGTCCCACACATCCACGCTCTCAGCTTAAACATGCCCACGCACAGTAGGGACAGCTGTAATCTGCTGGACACCACGCATTCACTCAACAAACCACACGCAACCACTTCTCTTTTGTTCGATTGCGAATGTGCGAGCATTCAATTTGCGCTACTCGGCTATGCCTTTCCACATATTCGGTTTATTGTACAGCGTGTCTGTTACAAGGAAAGAACACCAGCCCCAGAAAGGTAGACGGACATGCGCTCCCCCGACTCCATCTCCTCCACCAGCATCTCACCACTCAGCTCGCCAGGCGAGCGCGGCTGAAATGGCACTACAAGATGGATCGTTGTATAGGCCGGCACCCGGGGTTGGTGATCATATGGCAGCCCGAAATCACTGGAGATCGGAAACACCTTAAGACGCATTGTACATGCATGCTCATGCGGATTGTGTAATCGTACAGCAACTGTTGAACAGCTACCCACAAGGGTACGCGGAAACCTAATCGATGTAGGCGAGACGGTAACCCCGCCAGCTTCGTTATCGTTCTCGGAGTTCTGGCTGATCTTGAAATGCTCCATAAGCTGCTCCAGCGCCTTGTGGTGCTCAGCGGGTTTCACTGTCACAGCATCCAGCATTGCCGGTGAAGTGTGTGCGGTGTCCGGAGTGCGCGCTGTATGGTCAGACAAGCCGCTGCTTGACTGCGAGTGCTGGTGATTTCCGTCGTTGCTGTGATTAGCTAAGGTGACCGATGCGTTAGAGCACGCGCACCCGATGCCTGTGCGCTCTTGTAGCAGCCGCACACACGCGTACGAGCATGGCAACGAAGATGTCTTAGGCGGCGCACTTGTCGGTCGGTCACCGCGCCATCCATCGGTGGAGCGAACATGGCGCATAGAGTGGTTTGTCGCACTGTCTATTGCCGTCGTGTGACAGACAGCATTGCACGGCGTTTCAAACTGCTTGCCGATCTTCACTTTCACCTGCTTACTCGCAGCACCCTCAAATAGAAAGACCATTCGACTGGCCGTTAGCCCTTCCATTCCGTTGAGCTTGGGAATGTGCGTGTTACGCAATCGAACATAGATCGTCGCGAGGCCGTGTGGCGCAATGACACCAAACGGTGGCTCCACGTCGAACCGGAACGCTGGCCACGCCACCTCGTACGGGATGCACCCGCGCGACGTGTTACGAAGTGTGATGGCGGCCTGTGCAACGACTGCATCGCTACTTGCGGGCTGATGATCCATCGGAATCGACAAGGAGAGGCACTCGGTTGACATTTGAACAAGGTCCTCGTGTGGTTCCATCGTGGTGTCTGGTGATGCCATAGCGTCAGCATACTGTTCTGTGTACGTGAACACTTGGTCACTACGTGTGGTCACTGCATGGAAAGACGGATCACGATCGAACGAGTGTCCAAGCATGGATAGCTCGGAATGTTCATATGTGTTTTGCCACTGTTGCTGTTGCTGCCAAGCCTCCCCTGACATGGCGTCCGATCTTAGTTCTTGAGAACTGTTGTGCGAAAACACGGACTTGGGCAATAAGCCGCGTGCCACTACACCCCGAGAATAGCACTTACTCGTTGAGACTCCGGCAGCGCCCCAGTAGATGACCTCGACATACTCAACCCATATGCAAAATAGTCGCTTAACTCATCGGAATTCATACGGGAAGCGTTTTCGAACACAGACTCATCATCCTGGCTCGACAGAACGCTCAGCCGTTTGTCTAGACGCACTTTTGGCACACTATTGGGAATGCCATCTGAGACATGAGAAATGGACATAGAGTCATAGTAATCGCCCGTCCACCCACTCACCAGCGTTGTTGTTTGCGCGTTGGCCTACTCTTATATGCGACCGCGCATAAGTCTGTGTGTGTCGCTGAAGTGGTACAGACAAAGCACGTGCTTCCCCTCTTGCCATCGGTTGCGATGGATGCCGATCATTCTCTTCGTCAGAGGTTACTGCAAGCACACTAATATCTGCATCCGTGAACTCGAGCTCAAGAGAAGCGTGATCGACTACAGAGACACGATCTTCTGCGCGCACAGGCTCACGCAATGGCTGGCGTGTGTGCGAGAATGCAGGCGCATCTTCACGGTGACGGCAGCGGGCATGCAGCATCTGGTCACAATGTGCATTGCTCTTGTAGGAGGGGTGCGGCGAGTTCGTCCAATCCAACATACTGTCGCTTTCGTCTGTTACGTACAGATGTGGGTGCTGGCGTCTTGGTCTGGACAGAGCAGGCGAGTATTGAGATGGCAGCTCATACTCGAACGCCATTCGCTGATGAAGGAGAGGCTTTGGAGAGGCAATGCTGCTCCCGGTGTGCACACGACGTGCTATAGGCGACAAAGACTTCCTGTAGCTATGCGTTGTAGAGTGAACATGATGATTAAGGGTGTTGAAGGGTGTTGGAGACATCACTGCCGCACTGCGCTGGTCACTGGTGCACACCGATGCTACCGCCAGTTGCGAGGATGAACTGCGCACTATTCGCAACAGATCCCGCCTTGATGCGGTATCCTCATACTGAAGCGATGAAGGTGAGGCAGGATGCTTTCGAATGGTAGGGCGTATGCTGAGCGGTGGGTGTTCTTCCACTTCTGCCTGTGGCATGTGCGAGTTCCCGCAGTGGGTATGGTACGATGAGGCGTGAGGGTCGGTCACAAGAGTGTGCAGGCATTGCGATTGCTCGCCGTTTCTTGGCGCTGCGACGCGTCTCGTCGACACCTGGTGCTGTCGAGACGCGGGAGGGGAAGCGTGACAAAAGCTGTCTGCGTATTCGATGAAATTAGGTATTCGATAGGCATCTGAGTCGCTTTTTGTTTTGATGATTTGAGTGCGTGGGGGCACCATAAGTTGGGACTGGTGCAGTGGGGGTTGTGCAGCTTGTGCCGATCGAGGTCGCTTCATACGACAGCATCGCAGCTCAGTGTCGGCCAATCGTCGGAAGCCGTCATGCTGCTCATGGATGGCGGAGGCAGTGGAGTGATATACAGTGGGGTTCATGGGCGACAGTGCGGCTACGTGATGGCGTGGAGGGATGGTAGAGGTCGTGCGGGTGCTGTGGGTGAGAAGGTCGTTTGAATCGGGTCTATTTGTTGTCTTTATTTGTTGACGCTGTTGTCGGTGCTGCCATTGCTATGGTGCGACCACATTCGCGCGGCGCCGATGTATTCCCGGTGAAGTAGGCCAGTGTGGTGTTCAAACATACTCTCGTCTGAGCATGGTTTACTTGTGGCAGCTGATAGTGGTGGTGGTGATGGTTTGTTCTGCTGCCACTTGTCACAGCACACCATCTTCAGACAGAAACAGGAGAAAATGGGGATAACCATGATGCCATGGCATGCAAACGCCCCTTACTTCTGTTCCTCCCTTCCTTTCTCCCATCTCCATGAGCGTGACACAGATGCAGGTGCCGTGCAAACAACACCGTTGCTTGGCTTGATTTGGTTTGCACCGACTCTAATGGTGACACTCTGTTGGTAGCAATGCCAAATGCTCCTAATGCTAGAGTGCAGAGGCAGCGTTCCTCCTGGCATAGCCTACTATCGACAATACAAAAGCATGTTTACTTTGATCTCAAACAAGTGCCGCTACATGCTACAAGCGTACGTGGTTTAGTGGTAAAATCCTTGCTTGCCATGCAAGGGCCCCCGGTTCGATTCCGGGCGTACGCATCCTTTTTGCACAAAACTCATACTCTATATTTGCTGCTGTGTATGCGCTGATTCTCCTTTCCTCGTGGTCGGAGTTACGGACAATGTAAACCAGACAGCAATCAAACGCAACTTGCACACCGCCTGTTGGACATGACGGGATCACATTTCTTCTGCGTCGGTGCCTCGCCTCAGCAGCATTGTGTCGCATGAGCAGATACGCGTGGCAGACTCGGTGTAGCATGCAACAAGCGGCATGGATGTCGAACAAGTGTTTTACTTTAGACTGGTGATGTATGTTTGTGCGCTCGCTGTTGCAAAAAGAAAGAGTAAAAAGCTCGTCCCTCCCATCCCCCACCTCAGTTCTCTCAGGAAAATACAATACACTCATGGAAGCCATCTTTCAATACCAATGCCGAGGGCTTTGATATGCCTTTGCGGAGTTTTCTATAGCGACATCCGTAATATCGGTGCTTTTCGTTGTTGTTATTGTTGTTGTTGCACACTTCTCGTTCGTTAGACGCACGTTTGCGTCCAACAAAAAGTCTCCTTTCGTCGTGAGGGGAGCAACATCAGTGGCAACCATTTGTGCTACTTCCGTTATGGGAAATACCATTCCCTCTGCACTTTCAGCCGTTCCCACACTCATTTGGCGTCGTCTTGCTATCCCGCTTTCCGCTGAGTCGACAGCAGCTGAATTGCTGATGCCGTGTAGGCCGTTGTCTTTTCCTGGGCCTGCTAGTGTGGGTGCCGCCGCTTCGTTTACTATTACGGACGGCATAGTGAGGACATACGAAACCGGCTCTACAACCATAGTTCCCTCCTCGTCATCTTCGCCGGCTAGCTCTGGAATAAACGGAGGCGAGCGTGTATTGCTACGCCCAAACGACACCCGGCGCTCTTTTACGCGTGGCAAAGATGCTATCCGCCACGACTGTCCGGTGTTTTCGCTTGGCGATAACGGCAATGCAGTGTCCAGGCCGGTTGAGCTGCCTTGCCGTTGTAGTCTGTTTCCGTCCAAGGTGCCATTCCCCTCACCACTCATCATCTGCAAATCAGACACCAGTTCCTGATGTCGATTGCGCATCCGATTGTATTGCTCCAACCGCATGATGTCCTGTTCGACACGAGAGAGTGTGGAGGAGGAGGAGGACAGCTCCATCTGCTGTTTCTCCATGTCCGACTGATGGCTCCCGTCAGAGGTAAGCAAGGGCTGCTGGAACATAGAGGACGTGATGCCGCCAGCAACCTTTCTGCTAGAGTGCGAGTCCATTATCTTCAAAAATGCAGTTAACTCATCAGCGTCCTGACTGGCCGGAGGCAAGATGGAGACACGATCCGGAAATCCCAACGAGTAGTGCTCGTCTCCGGCGGAACTCCCAAGCAGGCTTCGCGGACGTCGCGATTCACCATAGCGCCGTGACAACGAACCTGAACTTGGGGAATGATGATGCACCGCAGAGTATGAAGAGCCAGTGGTCCCGTTGTTGCTATTGCCGCCGCTGCCACTGCCACTGCCATTGCCTGCTACTGTAGTCATCCCAATGCTCGTTGTTCGTCGAGACAGATTTGCGGTTTGCATAGACGGCGATTGACGTGGTGGAAACACATCTTGAGACGACTGTACATGGAAATGCGGCTGGTGAGGATGCTGATGCAATGGATGGGTGGTCGATCCACTGCCACTGCCTCCACCCATATTGCTACTTGCTGACGAAACAGTCCGCGACATCACCTGGCTGCCAATAGCTCCGCTTAGAATCGACGATTGACGAGCCAGTGCAGTTCCCGTGGTGCTGACAGCACTGGCATTTCCATTTTCAGGGACTGACACTGACTGGCCAATCGACGAGGAATCCAACTGTTTCTGGGGCGCAGTATGTGCACGCCGACGATTTGCATGCTGCTGCAGTAGCTCTTCTGCGCTTGTGCGCACACCCGGAGATTGTCGTGGCAGCGCTGTGTCTCGCGGAGACGAACGGGCGGACGCAAAAGGAGGAGGCAAACCGCTCTCCACACTTCCGACAATCATTCCAATAGCAGCGGCACGACCAACGGAGCCGGTCGATGCAATGGACGACACAGATGTTCCACGGCCATGTCCCGGGCGCCGTGACACTTGCCCTGACTGCATCGAGCCCTGGAGTATGGACGCAAAAAATGAATCGACGCGCACACAGACGAAACAAAAGAGCAACGTACCACAGACGAACCCGGAGTGCCTGACCGTGCAAACGGTGGCGGTGACGAGTGCCGCACTGATGACGCACGCTGTCCAGTCAAAAAGCGATACTTCCAATCCGAGCCTGTGCTAGAAGGTGTCAAGCCGACGGTAGTGTTTGCAGCATATTGCATCGCCCGTGGACTTCGTAGCAAATCCCCATCCTCCTCCATTGATCCGGCGTCATCGTCCAAAAGTTCTCGCGGTGACGCTTGGTAGCTACCGCTGCCGTGGTAGCTGGGTGGGCGTCGTGGAAGCACACGCGAGATCGGCATGGCCGCGCTTGTCGCAACACCCGAGCCACGCGGGGGTACAGTCATCACGCCCAGTGACGTGGTTCGTGGCAGACTCACCACAACGTCTGGTGCAAGCGCGTCGGATACACGCTTGTTTCCGCCGCCATACCCAGACGACCACACACGCTCGTCCACCGCGTACTAGTTGCCACAGCGGAAGTGAGCAGACCGCTAGCATGCAGAGCAGCAGCGCTTACAGTATGGATGACTGGGTCGTCGGCAGACCGCGCTAGCAGCTGTCGCATTCGGTAGTCCTTTGCCATCGTGGGATTGAAGTAGTGCTCGTCCAAAACATCCTCGTCATCGGCGGTCACGCGTCGAGTAGGCAAGGCCATCGGCATTCCAGCAAACGAGGTACTATGCAAACCAGGCACATGTGAGCTGAGCGATGCCGCACCCAACTCTTCCAAGCGGAAATCTGCAGTAGCACGGTATTGAACGGAGAGAGTAAATACACCAAGATGTGTTTCCGTGGTGTGAAACACATACTCCTGTAGTCGACTGCCGTGTGCGTCGTCGTCGTCATACAAAGGGACTGCGAATGAGATTTCGTCAGCAACATCCAACGGTGTTGTGGCCAGCCGGTAGCCAATGCCGAGTTTAGCCGCGTCCCTGCTCAATTCCGTTTCCACGCCATTACTGTCGTAGTTGCCGCTTAGTGAGCCACGTCGTCGCTTTCCGCGTCGCAAACGTTGTGACAGGGTGTAGGCCGGCATCAGACGAAGCTGAGCAAACAAGGCGCGAAAAAATACGATAGACTTCTTGTAGATAGCCGGTAGTTCTTGCGGGTGTATATGGCCACCGTCTTCCTTGGGACTGTGCAGGCATGTGAGCATGCGAACATACAGGCATGTACGTGTCCTACGTCAATTGCAGCCGCCATGATTCCAGCAGAATGGTACGCTTAGCCAATCCCACAGCCAGCTGACCGACCCCATGCACACGATAATATGGTCGTCGCACGCTACCAGCAGGTGTGGACAACGGTGCGACCAGAAGCGTGTCTGCCAAGGACAAGTCTCCGCAATGCAGAAAGACCTGGATGCACATGTCTGGGGGAGGCGGTGGCGGAGGTAGAAAGGAGGCAATGTCCGCGGTGGAGAGCGCAGCGGCGGCTCGCCACAGCCGCACCTCATCGCGTACTTGGTCTAGCTCTTCCAGTTCCAGGTTGAACTAGCAGCACACACATGCACACATATACGCAAGTTCATTAGTAACAGCATCATGCTTCCAGGTACGCCAAGGCATACCCATTTGTTAGGTTTCCGTGTGCCGGTAATGGGGGAAGGAGGCGGTGCCAAATTGCTTGTCCTGCTCGACTCGAAGCTAGCGGTGGAAGCAGTGGCAGGCAGTGTTAGGCGGCTCTGTATTATAAGCTGTGCGGATTTCGCATAGAAGTTCTGTACGATGCCGTCCGCTTTCTGTGAAGCGGTGCCGTTGCGAGATAGTGAAGAGGAGGTGGGAGTGTTGGAGGAAGACCGGATGTCGGTGGGAAACGAGCGACCAGGGACAACCACAGCTGATGGTTGCGCACTGGTGGTAGAATAGGCGGACCGTTGTGACGACGAGGACACGGAGCGGCGCATGACGAACAGACGGACGGCTCGATCGAATCCCACGGAAGACGCCGGCAGGCAGCGACGAAACGCAGCGGGTCTAGCGCAAGCAGTACGAAGCCGCCCAAGGAAAAAACCGGTCGAGTGCACTCAGAGAAAATGATGAGCGCCGGCGGCTGGCGAGGCGCGCTGTTATGACAAGGTGAATGGAATGGCGGGAAGCGAGCGCGCTTCGTTCGTCCAGCTGACCGACCAGCCAACAACTCGTGAGTCAGAAACGACATGTGTCGCTGTCCGCAACACCTGCGGCCAACCCCGGCGTCGGACGGCATGCCTCGGCAGTGGGAAGAAGGCATGCGTACAAGCGGTGTGGCCAGGCAATGGCGGAATACACAATCTACTACATGGATGCCAGCGGAATACACAGGACACCACCGTTATATGGGACAGAGAGCAAGCACATTTGCAGGAATGGTCAGACGCTGCTGGAGACTCGGTAGCTCATTGAAGTTCATCACCATCCCCGCATGCACTACAGCACCCAAACGTGTGAGCATGGGTGTGAGCATGGGTGTACGCCATGCGAGTGGGAAACATACTGTGCCAGTCGATGTGACAGTGGAAGGCCCAGACACCAGGATTATCGGCGATGAATCTAGCGATTGGTGGATGGTTATCACCGTCTCACTGCACACACCCGACTGAGCCACCTACTGTATCACGAGAAAGCCTTTGGCTGGGATGGTGGACGTGTCACGTCGGAGTGGATGCTCGGTGTTTAGCGTCACAGTGGTGGCATTGTACACTTGGTTCTGCCTCCACGCCAGAACCTGAAAGTTGTGGCCATGCAGATGGAACGGGTGCTCGCCATCATCGACGTTGTTCACGATAAGCCGAATCACCTCGCCAGGCTTGTTGAGTGTGATCATGTTGGCTGATGCGGCAAACGTCGTGTTGTGTTGCTGAATGACCGAATGAAGCAGCGGATGATCGAGCGTGGGTACAAAAGTGGAGTTGTTCATGCGTGCGCGGTTGATGCCAAGCGCGTCATCCACAAAATCCACCGACACGACGATCTCACGATCTGCAGCTGCGGCTGGGAGCGCCAGCAGTGGTACAAGCATAGCAGCATCCAAGTCGACACACTCGTTTTCCGCACTTCCTTGATGTGCCACCGAAAGGGTATGTGGCTCTACCGTAAGGTGTGCGCCCGCATAGTGAACCACGGCCAGCACCATGGGATCAAGGTGAGGATTGATGTTTGGATAGCATGAGGTGCTCATTTCCGCACGCATCCAGTAGTTGGACACTGCCTGCTTCGCTTCCACAACAACTGAATAGCGCTGTGCCACATGGATGCTCAGTCGATCGACGACGATTGGATGCACGTGTGTCATGTCCGCTTCAATGACCGTCAGCTGATGATTGTCGATGGAGAAGTGAAAGTTGGTCAATGCCGACGCATTGATAATACGCAGACGGTAGCGGCGACCTGGAAAGAAGGTGAACTGTTCCCGCGGTGCATGTGGCTGACACAGACGCGGATCCAGGGCGTGTTGGCAATCGAATCGTCCTTTGCCATTGATCAGCCCCGCATCTGGGACAGGCTGGAGACAGAGTGAGCTGCCAGCAAGACCAAGCAGCTATTACCTCATCTCCGTGTGAGTTGGGTGACATGTACTGCTGTAGGAGCACTTGGGAAGCTGTGTGGTACCAGTCGGAGAGAACGATGGTGTACTCTGCGTCATACATGTCCTGAAAAGGATCATGGGGATCGTTAATGATCAAGGGTCCCAGTGCTCCGTCAATGTACTGGCTCTGGAAGTGACTGTGATACCTGTGGCATGCATGGGTGAACACCAGACGCGGTGACTGAAGAAGAGGACACACGCAGTGCACGGGCGTTTACCAAGTGGTGCCGGCCTGTTCTGGCACATCAAAGACCATCTGGAATGTTTCGGAAGCCGGTACAGGACACTGTGAAGTGCCGGACACACCGTCGAACCACGGTGTGTTCCGCTGGAAGAGACCGTGCGCATGCAGACTGGTTGAGCTATTGCCCAGCTCGTTCTTTAGCTACGTGGACGGGGTGAGAGAGAGAGGGAGAGAGAGTAGTGCGGATGCACAGGTTATCGACGCTACATTGATGACCACACGGTCTCCTTTGTCGATGGTCAGTGGTGGACCCGGGAATTGACGATTCAGGCCGATGATCTCGCGACGAAACCCGTCGGGTGCGGCGTTGAAGCGAGACACGGTAAGATTGAAAATGCGCGTTGCAGCACTAGACAGAGAAGACCACACACATAAAAGCGCGAGAGAAGAAAGCATGGCGGCTGCGAAAGCAGGCGTGGCGACGGAGTCGATCGATGCAAGCAGGTGTCACCGAGAATGGCACTCCCAAGCACGCCTGCCTCAGTGTTTCTGCCTGGGTGTTCCCAGCCACTCCCCTTGCCAACCACACGGCGCGACAAGCAGGCTGGCAGAAGTGTAAAACAGTGTGCAACGATGTAAAGCAGACATAGTGCATGCAGTCATTGAATGGTCTGCGTGGGATAGTCCATCACCTGTAGCAACAGTATCCGCACATGCTGGTACCCATTCAACTGGTGCTAGTGCACAGCCAGGCTGTTGGAACGGATAGAGATGGCGAGGAAGACACAGGCTATGCTCTTTGACACTGTTTGTGCCTCTTAACAGAGGGGCGGATGATCGTGCCACACACTACAGCGCACTACCGCCACCATGAGCGACCACATGTGTGCACCGGTGCATGCACACAACGCCGCTCCATGTTGCAGCACAAGCATCACACCAGCAGGAACAGGCAGCGAACAATCAAAGGGCACCTGCTGCTGGCGCACTCCCACCAGCAACAGCGACACGATCGAACATCGCAGGCATGGCCAACCGGCGGTGTGTGGGTGCGTGTGAGGTGCGGTGATTGGCCGCGTGTGTGTGATGGTGCACACGCGTTGGGCAACGTGCCGCCCCACCACATGCACCGCCCCACGCCGACACCGCAATAAAGTACGCGTTTGTTTGTTTGTTTGTCTGTTCCGCCTCTCTTCCCTCCCCTTCCCCTGCTGCCATGCGTGTGTTGTCATCACTTGTGCTGTTGCAGCTGGTGGTGTTTGCCATCGCCACACACCACGAACATATCGAACATATCGAACATAGCGAACATAACGAACACATACACACCCCAGCCACACACACCCCAGCCACACACCAGCTACCACCGCCCCACACCTTCCCTCTGTCCCCACACGGTGCCACAGCGATACGCACCCTCCTGCAGAGTGGCTCAGACAAAGCCAGTCTGAACACCGCCATCAAGCACGTCCTACGAAGCAGTCTGCCTGCTGATGCGCTACTGAGGGGCGCCCCCCTCCCCGACAAGGAAGGGTCCCTGGTGTGGCGCCCGACCATTGTGGCCGACCTGTCCAGCGACCGTGAGATGTTCAATCACGACAATGCCATGGACAGTCTTATGCACCTCGCACGCCTCGCCATCGACCCCGCCTTCGACGGCGACCTTGACAGTCCCATCCACGACCCCCACACCAAGCACATGGACATTGCCGCCACCGCACTTGCCTACCTCAAACTACCACCAGATGTGTGGGGAGAAGTGTTGTGGCAGATCATGGTCAGACACGCTAAGTACTACGACGACTACCGGAAGACACATGGACACGACTACTTCGCATCAAACGATAGGCTACCCGTTCCGCCTGCTGAGACACTGCGGTTCTTCCGCCCCACCCACCCCTACACTCGTTTCATCTCCGCCAATCCATACAAGTACTCCAACTTCAATCGTTTCCTACGTCTGCTCGAGATGCATGTCTTCCCCCACCCATCCCCCAACAACATGCTGCGTCTGAGCGTCAAATACCTCCATGGTCGGACACCGGCGGATGCCCATGCTCTCACACTGCAAGACCTGATCAATCTGATGATCGTGAAGGGTGAGAAGTCGTGGGAAATGGCGCCGTTGAACACCATTCCCCCTGTCGAGGCGTATGTTGCTGCTGTGGCAAGCAAGAAGCAGTCGCAAGGCAGTGCCGCACCAACCATCACCAGCACCACCGTCCCCCTCTACTTCCGTCTGTCCATCGCACTGTTCGACCGTATCGAGCCTACATCCCTCGGTTTCTCCTTTGTCATGGTGCTGATACACCATATGCAGTACTTCCTGCTGCCAGATGCGGTCGCATTGGTCGAGCATATAGACGGCTATGGCACCAGTGGCTGGCACCAGTTCTTGGCTGCTCCTGGCGAAAGCAATCTAGCCGGCTTTAAGAGTGCGTATCCAGACGTGCCGTTCGAGAAGTATCGCTATGCCAGTGCAGACGACTTTATCACGCAGTTGTTGATACCGACACTGGCGACATCGCATTACCGTATCATGCATCCCAATAGACCCGGCACACTAGAGGAAGAGAAGAAGGCAGACGTGGATGGTGCGGCGAGAATGCAGCGTGGCTATGTAAGGGTGATGCAGGGATGGATTGCATATGTGCACGGTCTGAAAGAAGATGCGACGCTGCGGAAGTGTGCAGTACTTGCCATGCTGACGACCAAGATGGGGCGTGATGTTGATAGGGCGGTGCAAGCGATGGACAAGTGATGGACAAGTGATGGGGCAGGCTGCTGACCATGTAGTAGAATAAAGAAGTGGCGATGTTGATCACGAAGATGTGCCCGTAGGTAAGAGGGATGGGCCCTGTGCCTTAGTGCAGAGACACATCGATGTTGCACGTAACGATCATGTCGACTAGCCGATACACATGTGCACACACAGAACAAAGTAGTGTTGCTGTTCATCCACTTCTGTCTTTGTGTGCATGTCTGTGCACACACACACACCTGTGCGAAATCACCACTACCACCACCACCATACAGACCACCCTTCGATCACACCTGTGACTGGTCTTTTTGTGGCCCACCTGCTTCCAGCGCGACCGTGTTTGTTCGCGTGTGACAACTAGCAAAGTAAACAAGTGCAGTTGCACTTTACCGGCTGCCACTTGACTCAACGGCTCCGTCAAAATACTGCTGCAAACGCTGGCGGGGCAGAGTGCTAAGCACCGACACCAACAACAGCGCCAACACCAACACCAACACCAACACCAACACGTGTGGCAATGAGCGACGACACGCATAGCCCACCATCCACCCACAGGATGGCTTTCCCGTGCTCTAAAGATGACAGCGGTGTTGACAATGTATTCGGGTTGGATGCTTCTGGCACGTGGGTTGGCATGGATCCCGATATGGACATGGATATGAGTGTGGACATGAGTGTGGACATGAGCATCGATATAGGCATGGACATGGATTCAGACCAAGAGCAAGAAGACGTTAACGACGGCAGCGAGGAGGATGCAGATGTGGACGCGGATGTGCATCACACGCTCTACCACTCATCGGACGAGGACGAACTGGACGAAGAGACACGGTAGGCGTGTGCACATCTTCCATCCATAACATGTATTCAGTGCATGGATGGAAAACATGCAAGTGGATACCAACATAGCTGCTGTCCCAGCCACATTTGAACAAGCGTTCGATCAACAGGTGGCGGGAAAAAAGGACGATGACTTCTACCAGTTGATTGAGCTGCACAAGCCTCGCAAAGAAGCGAAACAACGCCGTTCCCGCAAGCGCAAACACGTTCACCCCAAAGTGTCTCGCGAGCAAGAACTCATGTTTGGCAAGGCCATCGAGCTTTTTGGCGATGGCGAGCACATGGAACAGGCCACTGCTATCTTGCGGGATTTGGTCCGCCTCAATCCCGGCTTTGGAGAGGCGTGGGCTACGCTCAGCGACTTCTACAAACAGTCGGGCGAACTGGAAAAGGCACTCATCACCAACCTCTCTGCGTTGCCGCATGTGAACGATGTGGACTTGTGTTTGGAGGTGGCGCGTGAATTTAGGTGTGTTCAGTGGGGGTCGTTTCTTCACTCGTTGCTCATTGGAGGTGTGTGCTGTACACTGTACAGAGCCAGAGACAATCTAGTCATGGAACTGTATTGCCACTCGCGTGCACTCACGCTTGACCCTTCCAATCTTGTCGCTCTGCACGCTAGACGAGAGATTTTTCAAGCGCGCGGGGAAAAGACCAAGGTAGATGCCGCTTTCAACCGCCTTTCCGCTGTCTTCGCCCCTGACACTTGAGCGCAGGAAATGTCTTGTCGTCTTCGCATTTTTATCGAGGATCTAGGAACGTCTGAGCAACTGCAAGAACTCACCAGCTACTTTCTCGAGCTAGGCCATCGTGAACGCGTGCGCAACTTCTACCACAAACTGCTGGAGAAATGTCTGCCCACAACCGGACCCCGTTCCCAGCTATTTGGATGGAACGAGCTGAACATTCTAGCACAGCTGATGCTGGAAGCGCACCTGTGGTCGCAAACAGTTCGCATTATCAAGTCCACTGCCCGGATACTGCAGCATCGTGAGCAAGAGCTCAGCTGGGTGGATCTACCAGGTGATGAGGAATACAATAGCAGGACGCAAAATGGTGCACCACTGCCAATCGAACTTCGTGTAAAGATGGGAGCTTGCCGTCTGATGATGCGAGACACGGAAATTGCCTATGTACTGGGCGGGGATTGTGTGGCATTGTGGGTCGCTAAAAAGCGCAGGAACATTTCGTCTACCTCTATGACATGGGGGTGAGTGAGGAGACGCTGAAAGAATTCCACACCGTGGGTGAGTACTACAAGCAGCAGCAATTCTTTGACAAGTCCGCTGACGTATATCAGTCGATTCTGGACAAGTATCCAGTAGGTTGCCCCCTCTCTCCCTCGTTGCTTGAGAAGGAAGTGTGTGCTACACTGTTTTATAGGATGATGTTACCGCGTTATACCAACTTGCGGAGAGCTTCAATGGGCTGGGGCAGCCAGAAGAAAGTGCCCGATGCCTTGAGCTGTGTAAGCGTGCTGGTCGCTGGCGAGGTGTAATGTGTGCGACAGGCTGCCAGAAATGTCCGCAAGACGTGTCGCTGCGGAACCGGTTGGTGGAGATCTACGATGATATGGGAGAGGAGGAGAAGCGCGCGCGACTGGTGAGCCAGGGTTTGTGCGCCACTGTCGCATTGAAGTGTTCACTTCCGCCCAGTGAACGAGCTACAGATGCAAGCGCGGCAAAATGAACTGGCTCAATCGGTGTCGAAAAACAAGCGCCGTCAGTCTGCTGCGAATGAGGATGGATCGCAAGAACAAGACGAAATGTCAGACAACTACGACGCATACGTCCACAGCGACGACAGTGAGGATGAAGACGGAGAATTTGTCCCCGACGAGGACACGGTGTTTCCTTCCGTCGGCAGATTTCGCGCGATCAATCGCCAAATTCGTGTGCGACACTCAAGTACGCAGAAACACGAGATCGACGACCAGACGACGCGCAACAATTTCCGGTCGTTTGACGGGGACATTAGTTACAGATTGAAAACGCATCAGACATTTACCGAGGGAGAACTGGTGGATTGCCTCCTCGCACATACACACTGCTGCATACTCATGAGACACGCGTTAGTACGAATATTGCAAAGCAGGTCAGCTGTTATATCAGGATTTCGCTAGTTCTAAAGCATTGTTTCCAAGCATTCGGGTAGGCTACTCGCGCTGCCGCCCACAGAAAGACAGCATAGCTGACTGGAAACAGACAACTCCGTTCCGTGGCGTCGAGTCGTATCAGCGTCGAGCGACCGAGAGCGCCAGTGCACCGCCAGAGAACCACCGTTATCGCGGGAAAACGTTTACCGAGTGGATGCTCCTTTTCTTTAGTGTGAATGCGCTTGTTGCTCTTTGTTGCTGCGCTGACGGTGGCAGTATGCACGACTGCTGGCACTTGCGAATGAACATGACGAAGCATATGCTTTGCTCAAACATATTCCGGAGTCGCATGCTTATTACAACGACTCTGACGCTCAAGTGCGTTTTCGTCTGATGGCTGCAGGTAAGGTTCAGGCATTGGTGTTGACACGTTTGCTGACACAAGTGACAGCTATTGCACATCAGGCCAACGATATGATCAAGGTGGGTGAGCTGATACGGCAAATTGCTTCCATCAGACCTTTGAACAACGACGTGTATCGGATTTTCGGCTTAGTCTTGTCGAGGCAAGTGGTTACAAACTGACGCACCACTCTACAACGCATGCCCATTTAGCGGGAGGAAAGCTGTGCTCGCATTTGCCGAGTCACGATCCTTCAAATTCTTCATTCGCTACATGAGTGATATGAATGAGATGGCGAAGAATTTAGGAGACGAGATCCAGACACCAGTGCTGTTCTCGTTGTGTGGGCAAATCATGGTATGCACTGGATCAGCGCGTGAAGCATCAGGTAAGAACGATTGCATATGCTTCACCTCACCACCATGCTTTGCATCTTGTAGAATGCTTTTTGCGAGCACTTACCTTGTCGCCCGACGATCCACAACTGTGTCTTTCTTTGGCCGTGACGATGATACAGCGTGCTATGAACCGGAAAACCGATAATCGAAATCGACAAGTGCTGATAGTACGTGCACAGCTCACCGTTTACTTGACTCACCGTGTGCTTGACCCACCGTTTAGTCCATGTCGTTTCTCCAGCGATACGCAAACCTTCGGGGTAAAGATACCCAAGAGGTGCAATACAATTTGGGACGCGCATTTCATCACATGGGTGAGTGTGCTTGCGTGTGAAGAGAGCGAGATAGAGCTAGTGCTGTAGGTATTTTCCACTTGGCTGCACATCATTACGAACGCGTGTTGGATATGTCGCGGTCAGCGAAACGCGCCGGTCAGGTACGAAAGGGTGGGTGGGGAGCAGCACTCATGTCTCCCTGCACATATAGTATGACAGCCGGTTTGACTTAGCATGGGAGTCTGCCTACAATCTCCACCACATCTACATGTCTAGCAAATCTCCGCACTTGGCTGCCGCATTGATAACAGAATTTTGTACTATATAAACACGAATGCGCATCAGATGACATAGAGAAATACAGCAACCGCCATTGCATATCTGATGCATTGTTTGGCGATGGGATAGAGGAAACGTTACGTCTCTCACAATGCAGAGAACGGCACTATGCGCAAAAAGGAATTTACGTATGCATGTTAAAGAAAGGCAGTGTGTTCATACCGAGTCTTTCCTTTGATCCGGTGACTAATGCAGAAGTGTGATGACAATGTGTGGCAATGCGTGGCGATGATGCTTTGTAAGCACGCTGCAGCTGTGCAACGAACAAATACGCGGTGCCCACAGGTCGCAGGAAACAGCTGCTAGCTTCCCGGATTACCACGCTTGACCGAACGTCTCTCACTCGCGCATTCTACACAAACACAAAGTCCAGAACATACACCGATAGTCTCCTCCGGTCAACGGTCTCATAATCGCACGCTCGATAGCGGAAACCCAGTCTGCCAGCTGTGATACACCATACTACGCGCCCTGCTTGTCTTTCTTATATGGCCCCAGGCTCCTCTTGTCGTGATAGCTATGGTTTCTGCGCCAATGCATGGTACGACACCACCGACACAGTCATCATCGGTGCGCCACCTCCTCGTGTTTACAACGAGCGCACTAACGAGATTCCCTGCAGGTGGAGGCCCTGCAAGTTTATTTGCTTCATACATGCTAAGTGGTAACTTGCCGTTTTGCAGCGAGAACAGAAGAACCAGTGTGCCACACCGCCTGCTTCCACAAACGCAAGCGTGCCTTGCAGATCATGTAGCTTGCGTATATGCTGTCTGGCGATAACGGAGATGGCGTAGGACCTGGCTCAGCTGGCACACGCTGCCTTGAATATGGCAGATGTGATACGTAGCCGGAATCCGATGGCAGTGCTGCTGGACGTGCTGCGCCATGATGCCCATGTCACATGGCAACCGACTGGTCGCGTTGTGCCCCACTTAGTGCTTACCGATGGCGACCATCCCGGTGGCATTTGGTCGACCATGCATAAAAGCACATCCACCGTCTCGCTTAGGTTCCCAAAACCCGCTGCGCCTACAAGCATCTGACGAAAGGTGACATAGCTATGCGCAGGACTTTGATCTGCCAGGATTCTCGTTTCGCGATTGGCAATCACAGCAACCATCCTCCAAACATTCAGCTGAATCCTCGCTGTTGGACCGACCATGTCGAGCTAGCATTGCCGCCTATTATCGCGATTATGCAGAGCAGACTGGCATTCGCCATCACATTCGCACAAATGCTCGTGTCACCCATGTGGACAGAGACAAACGTGGTCACTTCAATATCCGCGGCTACTTCTATTGTGCATGTGCACCGCCACAGCTATTTATAGTGAAGGCACGACATGTGGTGCTTGCAACCGGCCTCTTTCAACAGCCACGACTACTTCAGGTGCCGAACGAGCAGTCCTTCGTGACAGGCTATACGTTGAACGACTTAAACCGATGGCTGGATCAGGCGAAATCGCAACAGAACGCTGCTCTGCCAGTGCTGGTAGTGGGCAGCGGGTTGTCGGCTGCAGACGCCATTACACTGGTTACGAACAGGCCAGAGTTTTGTGTGGCACATGTTTTCCATGCGACACAAGCACACCATACTCGGAAATGGCAGAGCCCATTGGTGGGGTGTGCGAGTCGTAGTGAGTATCCGGAATACTACCGCGTCTGGTCATGGATGCGCCAAGCTAAAAAAGCTCCTGACACTGATGCCGCAGCATCGAAATTGTATCAGGGCTGGCCGGACAGCCGTGTTACACAACTAGCTAAAGCATCGGAAAACCGTGTGCTTGTTACATTGCAAACAAAAGACGGGATGTCACACACTATGTATGCGCGAGCGGTATTTGTGTTTTCAGGCAGTGAGATGCAGCCCCAGTTTTTGTCGGATGCATTGGCAAGCGAAGTGTCAAACGAGAAGATTATCGCGTGGTCATCGAAGCATCCAGCGCGTATTGACTATGCAACATCACGCATATTACACGCTGACTCACCGTCGTCAATACCTGCAGCAGCAAAGACGCTGAAAAATATGTACGCAGTTGGGGCGGTGACTGGTGATACATTCGTTCGTTTTGCACTTGGTAGTGTATTTGCTATGGCGGTAGACATTCACAACGCCAATAAAAGTAGCGACACTTAGCTGGTAGCAAGGGGGCACTTGTCTTGCCCATCTCTGTAAGAGAAGGCGGGCGGTGATACTGGCTTCCTCTGCCAGAGTGGATTGTGCGTGCCTCATTAAGATCAGCTGAACGGCAGCTCTACTTGCGGATCCAGATGATGCGGAAAGCAAGGTGATTCCCCTCGATTTAGACACATCCGCGCTCGTAGCGTAAACTGGCTGCGCGAAAGAACGGGAATCACGACAGGCGCACAATGGTTGAGTAAGGATATTAGACTTAACCAGAATTTTACATGGGAGGCATTGAAACAAAATGAGAGGTTGCTTATGCGTCTAAGGTAGCCAATTCGACAGGGATAAGCCAATAGTGAGCGGTCTTCATCGTTAGAGAGAGTTCGATTGGTGTGGGGTAGTGCAGCGAAGAACTAGGGTTGCATACTGCTGTCGTCATCGTCGTCGTCGTCAATGACCCAGCGCTCATTAGCGCTGGCCACGTCGAGATCTGTATTTGCTTGGTGGATAGCTTGTGCGCGTGCACGTGGACTAGCGGCAGAAGATGGAAGCGAGCTACCACGCTGCCGCGCTGCAGTCGTGACCGGATAGCGGATCATGCTGTTTCTTCGTGCGTTCGATTGCTTGTACTTGATTACTGTGACAATGGGTGGACGCACACACATACACACACACACACATCCATACGCTTAGTATACGTGCACGGAAGGAGATGGGAAAGGCATAGCACATACAGTGTTGGCGCAGACCTTTGCCAAAGTTGCGTAAGCAATAGCAACCCTGCATCAGCGTCAGCACCGCACACACCAGTGTTACCGAGGCTGTCGCCCACCACTTAGTGAAAAATACCGTCACACGCCACTTACACAGGAAGATGACACGATATGCGATGTCTGCCTGCAGCTCAGTGCGCCTGCTCGCCGGCTGCACAATGTGTACGGACACAATAATGTAGACAGTGTAGGCAATCACGAATGCCAGAAAACACAGGAACACGATAAATGTTGGGCGATGCTCATTCCGCAACTTTTAAGCGCGTCAGTATACACGCGTAATCATGAAGACAAAGGACAGAGGAGGGTGGGGGAAAGTGAGGCGGATCCACATACCGCGTAGAAGGCTAGAACGAGTACCAGCAAACTCAGCGGAATGCCAACCATCCAGTGGATCCACGACTGCACTGGCACTTGATACAGCATCGGTGTTAGCGTCGACACCTGCACCGTGTTGGCCATCAGAAAAAAGACATCCAGTTTCAACAGCGTCAGCAAGCCCAAGTGGGATTTGTACATGCCTAAGGAGAAGGAAATGTGCGTGCATGTGTTAGGATAGAGTAATCGGAGAGAGAGAGAAGCGACATCATGACGGCCGCGTAGTAACGCGACCCATCGCGACTAAGCACAGCGCGACACGCGGCACCTACGTCGCACGGCAATATCAGCGCCCAGTTTCTTAAACACAGTCCAGCCGAATTCACGGTATAGCTCCCAGCCAAGCGCAGTGAGCGCCAATGACGAGAACGTCAAGCACGCCACCACCGCAATCTCCAGCAGCTGCACATCATAGCTCAGCGATGGTACCCCGGAATGCCCAGCGTTCAAACTGCTGAGGTCCCAGGGTGTGCGTTGCTGCTGGACCAGCTGCACAATTGCGTAGGCCAGGCAGACATAATTAAAAACGCACATCGCCAGCATTTGGATAGTATTCTTGTGCACCACCTGCACCACACGTGAATAACTGCCGGCGCGTTGCTCCACCCCACTCGCCACGCTACTGCCTACCGTGTCCCAGCATAGAATGAAGGAAAAGATACTGGCGACAATCAACAGACTGGTAGATAGAGGCGTCAGCATTTGCAGCATAGGACAAACACGCAAGCATGCAAGCACGCAGGCACGCAAACACCTGTCCGTATTACCAGTTGTAGATGGCTGTGGCAGCCACAGGCGGCAGCTGAAGCGCCATATCTGCAGGGATATGGAAAAGTTTGACCACAATGGCCACTTCTAACGCGATCACGGTTAAGGACTGCAGCGCCGACACTGACAGTGCCAGCTGCGCCCATCCCGACTTAGGCACCTATGATCATTGTTGAGGTGAGCAGGCACAGCGCTGCTCACACACTCACCCAGGTGGCCTCCGCGCATCTATCTCCGAACAGCATACAGTGTGGCGGCGAGGTGTGGCGAGGTGTGGCGTGACGAGGTAGTGCGCAGGTGTGGCGATGGCGGCGATTAAAGCGACATTGCGCTCAATTGGCTTCTCGTGTGAGCCGGTTGAGTTGTGTAACGCAAACGCTTGCTGCTCTCCTCACGACTCCCCCCGCACATGCTGTCTAGCTCTTGTTGCCGACCATCATCCGCAAGACAGTTCGCGTTGTCCCGGTGCGCTAGAGTATTGCTCAGCCGTCCACCGGGTGCATGCGTGGAAATTGACGACACTGCCTACAACCCAACTCACGAGCTGTGCTCTCTATATTTGCGGCGTTATGTATAGGACAGTCGATGCGTGCTACTACTATCTCACACTCGTACACCAGGAACCAAGATGGACTGGTCAGTTGCTGTGTGACAGCCAGCCCTCTTCTTCGTTCTGCACTTGCTGCACCTGTTCCATGGACATGTCGCTCAGCTCTTTCAAACCAGCTGAGATGATGGAGACACTACGATCCAGTTCTTTCTCCGTGATGCACAGTGGTGGGGCCAGTCGGATGATCGTATCGTGGGTCGGTTTGGCCAATAGTCCGCGCCGCTTTAAGATCAAGCACAGGTGCCATGCAGTCTTTCCTGGCTCCAGCGTCGAGTCAATCACAATGGCGTTCAGCAAGCCTCTTCCGCGAACTATTATGATAAACACGTGTACGAAAATGAGGATGCGATGCACCTTCAGCAAGCATAGGAGATGCAATCTGACGAAGCCCGAACCGCAGTCGCTCACCCAGTATACGAGCACGCTCCACCAATCCCTCCTCGCGCACAACTTCCAACGCAGCCATGGCTACAGCACACGCCAACGGATTTCCGCCATAGGTGCTGCCGTGCTCACCAGGCCGCAGGCACAGCATGATATCACGATCGGCCAGCACAGCGCTGACCGGATACATGCCAGCGGACAGCGCTTTTCCCAGCAGCACGACATCTGGACGCACGCCCACGTGGTTGATGGCAAGTAGTGCGCCAGTGCGTGCAATGCCAGTTTGCACTTCGTCAACAATAAATAGCACGTTGTGCTGGCGACACAGCTCGTAGGCGCGACGGAGATAGGCATCGTCTGGCACCACAATACCCGCTTCTCCCTGAATCGGCTCGACCAGGAAGCCAGCCATCACACTGCTGTGTTGTTGGAAGCAACGCTCTAGATCTGGGATGGAGTTGTAGTGCAGCACCTCACCGGTGTCGGGACACACAGGCCCGATCAGCGGCACGTAAGGACCAAATCCAGCGCGTGAGCTTGGATCGGTACTCATACTGATGGCGGTCATGGTGCGACCGTGAAAGCTGTCGGCACACGTTACCACCATTGCACAGTCGGCTGGCACGCCCTTCTTGTCGTAGGCCCAGCGACGCGCCAACTTCACGGCCGTCTCTACAGCCTCCACTCCAGTGTTCATCGGCAGCACCATATCGTAACCGAAGTACTCGGTGATGTATTTGGCATAGCGCGGGAAAACGTCATTGTAAAACGCACGCGAGGAAAGCGTGAGCCGAGCAGCTTGCGTCGTCAGTGCTTCGAGCACCTTTGGATGACAATGGCCTTGGTTGACTGCTGAGTAGGCGGAGAGGAAGTCGAGATACGTCTTGCCCTCGGGATCGACGACGGTTGCTCCCCCGCCTGATGAAAGCACAACGGGAAGCGGATGGTAGCTGTGGATGTGCTGTGAACAAGTGATTTTGGACAGCGGAGATGTACTTCTGCGCGCTGTACGTGTTCTCCATTTCAATCAGTGCTTTAGTGGACATTGGCGTGGAGGTGGTCATACTGGCGATCAGTGGTGAAGCACAATTTCCCCGCACTCGTTTTCCCGCGTTGTTTCGCTGTGAAATACTGTGGCATCGTCGGTTGTGATTGGATAGTGTGTCTGTAGGTGCGCATCGCTGTGCATGTCAAAATGCATTTCGGACAGCCAAGCAAGGGTGAAGGATACAAGCATGAAAAGTTTATAAGGATGTGGCGGTATGGGGATGCTGAGATAATGCCTCCACCAAGTGGGCAAGGCGTCGGTAGTCTTTCAAAAGTACTAGACGTCGTGCTCAGAAACAGCATGTACAGACGATACCACATACATGGAATATCCCCAAACTGCAGCTCACTCGCTTCCATCTCCAGAAAGCGCTGGATGGCCGGCTGGATGGTTGCGGGTATGCTAGCGGGTGCTTCTTCACTTCTACCGCGCTGTAGTTCACCTGTGCGCTCTGGCCTGGGGATGATGCGCTTACAGTGATACATTGTTCGTCACGTCTATGGCCAATACGTCCTTCAAAAATTCTGTACTCGTGCCAGACTCCGTTGTGGACGTCGTCACAGTGGTGGCTGTGGCTGCGGTTGCGGTTGTGATCGTAGTCGTGGTCGTAGTCGCGGCTGCTGCTACCATAGTGGTGGTTGCTGCCGTTGCCGTTGCTGTTTGTAAAGTGTCTGGTGTAAGCGCATTGAATGGTGTCGCTGTCAAGCGCGGTTTACCGATCATCCGTCCAAACATACTGGCCACCCTGTCAGTCGGATACAAGCAGCAGCACGTACCCGCCCATCACGCCGGTCATTGCTTTGCCCATACCGCCCGCAACTGCGCCAACACCACCAGCCACTGCACCCGTGCCACGCACTGCCGCATTCAAGATAGGTTGTGGAGACGGAACATTCACCACAAGGTTAGGCAGCGTCGGCATGAATTGACCAAAAGCACCTATGCGAGCATCCAGTGTGGTTGCTGTTTTCAGTAGCGGCGGCGTTAAACCCAAACGCTGAAGATCACATGTCTCTAAAAAGGAAATCACTGCTGTCTACATCTCACGCCCACCGCGTGTCAACAGCAGTAATGACCAGGCGATGGACGACGCGTTACCATATTCGTAAAGCAATAGGAAAAATAATCTTGAAGTCGGTCCTCAAAACGATAGCGTCGTATAAATCTAGCGTGCGGGCACACGCACTCAGAGGGACCGGCGAAGCAGACAAAGGTACCGTAAATTGGAATTTAGCCGGGGCGGATTCGCACGCACAGTAATGTATATCAGTAATGGCAGCACCGTGTCAGCACCGGCGTTTAGTTTCCGCAGCACGCCCACCAACGACCGCCGCTGGTCCGCCATAGAAATGCCTAGCGCTTCCGTGTCCAGAGGCGTCACTGCTACCTTGTGGTCCTGCAGCGATTCTGTCGATCATCTCAGACAGGGGCGTTCCATGGCGTGGTGGCAAGCATACCAGAAACGAGCTGATGCACACGAGCAATTACATCCAGTTTAGCCTTGGGTGTCTTGACACTATCCAGCTTCAGCAGCTCTGTCCATCAGTATTTGGCGGTCGTACATGCTGCGCAGTGCCACCGCTAGCGCACCTTTGCTACACGTATGCACCAGTGACTCGAGATGCGGCTTCTCTTCAGCATCCACCTGCACGCCCAGATGGTCAAGCTCTAGATTGAGAGTGCTTAACGCTGCGATACGCGACTCCAGCAGCTGGTCCGTAGGGCGGTCGTCCGAGTGCATAGGCGCAAATATGCTACACACGCTCAGACCGCAGGATCGTCTTGGCGACCTATTACCTAGCGTAGAGTTCTGTGCAGAGAAACGCTTCGATCCACTCCATCGTATCGCCCAGGTTGCGCTCTGAAGGAAGCTTCGGCATGGAGCCCAATTGTTGTTCCACGTAAGCGATGAAATTCTGATACTCATCCCCACACGCATCCGGGTGTCGAGGCTCAGGCTTCAGCCGCCGACAACTACGACCGAATTCGGCAACGAAGCTACGTAGATACCGCACCAAATCCGTCCAGAGCGCGTCGTTTTTGAGTGCACGCAGTCCGTCATGTTCAGCAGCATCCTCCTCGGCAGGCAGTTGTTCCTCGTCTGGATCCAGTATAGGCGGTCCGACAAACGACGAAGCGTCGTCGTCATCAGAGGATGCGTTGGTGCTTACGGTGGACTCCAAGGGGCTGACAACCTGCTGCTGTGGCTTAAAGGTCTCCAGTGTCAAAGACGAAAAGCGACGCGGACTAAGCAGCGGCCGAGCAAACTCGCCGGTGGCGGGATCATCGATTGACACTGCCGAGGACGACGACTTCTGTGGTATAGGAAATAATGTTTGGTTTAGCGTTAATGATGAAGACCTTCTTGGGACGTGTGTGGGGACGTAGTTGGGGGACGCGTCTTGGTGAGACGCCACCGAGTCGACTATAGAAGGGGGATGTGAACCAATATAATAGGGCGAGCTACGCAGCAGCACCACAGGTATAGTGCCGCTGGAAAACGGCACCAACGAAAGTAGCGATACGGTGACGATGGTTTGACGAACAGTGCCCTCGCTGCGTGGCTCCTCGCACGGCACATTCAATAGGGAACGTTGCTGTCGAGGTGCTGACCAGAAAATGGCGTAGTCGCTTGCGAACAAAGATCAGCACAGTTCAAACAAGCGGCTGGACACCTGTTCCACGCCCTACCTGGTGACAAAGGCAGTGGCGCCATTCTCTGCAGCCAAGTCCAGCGATTGCTCTAGTTGGTCGCCAGCCACATCGATGGGTTGTCCGTCCGGCAGACACCCGAGAAAAACATAGTCATACACAGAAATTGGAATATCGCGATCCACCGGAGAGAAAGGGAGAAATAGTACAGCCTGTGTTCGAGCATGAGCAAGCGGCACACGCATTGACACACACAATATGGTTCAGAAGCTTGTTCACAAGTGGCGTGGGATGAGCGGCGGCAGTGTGCAAGCGATCCCACACACGGCGGCCCAGCGAGTCTTCAGGCAGCGCATCGATCAAAGCAGCTTCGGTGGTGAAAAGTGGACGAGCATCGGTGGCGGCGGTCATGGCAAGTGCGTGCGTGCGTGCTCGTCTACAGCCTGTTGGCGATGGGAACAAACACGTGACCGGGTCGTCGCTCCTGAACGATGGACACGTTGACGGATGTGCCGGAATTCTTTGAAAACGAATACGGCGAGTCGTTGTTGATGCGCATGGAGTCGTTGCGTATGTCGCGAGCGGCATGTTGCCGCCGCATCTCACCGTGGTGACTAGCGCACTTTCGCGAGCTTGGTCCTCCCGATCTGTGCCACATCACGAAAACAAACATCCGTCCCGAGACGCCAAAAGTACGCGTCTTCGGTGGGGGCGCGTGTGTGATGCTGCTAGGTCGGCTCGTTTCACCACGTCTTTGGTCTGGATGCCTCTTCTATGGCGAGTGTCGCTGCCTACGTCAACACACTGCTCTATTCTCAGGTAGTGCCAAGGAAAAAGGCGCGGATGTGATTGCTGATCCGTCACCATGCTTCAGGGTGAGAACCAGGGATGGTTTGGAAAGTCTTCCAATCCTTGGCGCATCACTGGCGGCATGTATTGGTGGGTGGTCGGCCAACTACCGCATACGCTTTGTTCACTCACCTCCTGCCCAGCTGCTATAATGCCTTTTCGCGTGTGGATACGCGAGTGGAAATCAACATCCCCGGCACCGTCGAGTGCTACGTCATGGACACCCGAGGAGAGCGGTAGGCTGTTCTGTGCGTGTGCATAAGCTCTGACAAAGCATTACTTAAACACACACACGGTGCTGCACACCGAACAGACATCCCGCAACCGCCGAGCTATGGCTAGAAACCTACGTGTCATCTCTGGTGCGCGCTATTCTACACACTGATGATTATCACTATGATCTCAAAGGCTTCCGTCGCTTTGATCCTATTCCCGACCCTGCCACCGAGCAGAAGTTTCTTGATGCAGTCACGCGGATCTTCTGGAAAGGCTCGCAGCTTGGCACAGATCCGGAAATCCAAGTCGCCACCAATGTCCGTAATCACTTGACCGCCGCCTTAATGCGCTACTTCGAGCAAAGCGGGCGCTTCGATGTTGCCGCCCAGTTCTTCGAACAGGCCTTGGAAAAGGATCCTGACATTGCGTCCCTGCTCACCGAGGCCTGTTTCGGAATGGACGACGAGATCCGAGCAGTGCGTGTACTCTACGACGCCATACAACGGTCTCCAAACAGCTATGCACTACTGCATGTGCAGGTCGATTTTCTACGCTCTAAGGTGCTCCAGTGCATGAGATGCATTGAAGTTTGACCAGCGATGTGGGTGGTGTAGAAACAAGGCGAGCTGGCAAAAGAGCTTGCGAAATACGCAGTCAACTGCTCACCAAGCGAGTTTGTTGCATGGGCTAAGTTGACAGACGTGTACATTGATCTCGAGGACTTTCAGAATGTATTTCCGCTCTCTTGCCTCGCCTCGCCTCGCCTCACCCATTTTCCTGTGCCCGTGCATCGCTAACAAAAGCGATAGGCACTCCTGACGCTAAACTCGTGCCCCATGTTCACATTCAATGATCGGGACAAACCGCATCTTCCAAATGCCGCCCGGACCCATTGTCTTACTCGTGCTGACCCCATGTTCGTCGACCCGCTAGACGAGCTAAATCGGGATGAAGAGGTTTGCTGGCCTCTCCCACTTCCTGATAGCTACATAGTGCGCTCATACACGTTTTCCGTCCTCGTAGCCAGGCACGCTTCCTAAGTTCCCAGGCGCACTCTTGAAGGGCACGTTTGCTCGTGCATACGCTATCCTGTGCACACTTAGCTCAAAGCTCGGTTGGGACGAGCTGCTCAAGACACGATCTGTTGTTTTTGTCATGGAAGAGGAATATCGACAGGTGAAGGCACAAGAAGAGGAGACCAAACGAAAGGGAGGCAAAGGAACATCCGAGCCCAAACAGGAGATAGTGGCACACGAAGGAGACAGTCAGCAGCAGCAGCAACAACAGCAAGAACAACAGCAACAACAACATCAGGAGCAGCAAGACGAACGCGAAACTAAAGACGCTGACGCGAGTGAACAGGTTGCTGAGGATACGAACACGCTTGTTGTTGAGCGGCCTTTGTCTCGAAGAGATTCCACCATCGCTAAGCCAAAGGAGACAGCCGAAAAGTTGTACCCTCCGCTTCCCGACAGCAGCAGTGATGATAGTGACGGCGATGATCGTGACGCAGATAGCAAAAAAAGCGGAGCGACAGACAAGAAAGCGGAAATGGTGAAGCTGTTTGCTCTTGCCTCACACAAGCAAGCTGATGGGTTGTTTTGCAGGAGCCACAGAAGGCAACACAAGTGGCTTTTTCTACAAAACGGCTATGTGAGCGGTGGCTGGACAACCTGTTTATGGTGCTGTACGAAGTGAGTGCTTGCCCTGCAGAGAGCTGGAGAAAGCATGGGCTTGCTTCCTGACGGGCTCTTCTGGTATAGGACTTACGCGCATACACCATTTGGCGGGCAGATCTGTCGCATCACCGAAAACAAGGCATTCCATATGCGCGCGTTGCCGCGGATTGGGAATCGTTGGGAGATCTTTCGATGCGCCTACATCATCTGGCAGAGGCAAGGGATGCATATGCACAGTGTGTCGAACTGAAGTTCTCTTACCATGCCTGGGCTCGCTTATTAGCGCTGTACGTGGAGGAATGGAATATTCCCAAAGCGCTGGAGGCCATTGTGCAATTGGCATGGTACAACGAGCGGCACTTCAACGAAGCGATCGTAAGTCAAGAAGGACGTCTGCGTGTGTGTGTGTGTGCGAATGCTGTGGACTGACGATCCGTTTTCATTTCTAGTACCCCACCAGCATTACCCATCATCTGAATATGCTCATTCGCGAGCACGGTCTTTCCAAAATCCATAATACGCTAATATCTCTACCGGGCCTGACTGAGGCTAGCCAGCGATTAGTGCAGAAATACATGGTGTATGCAAAGACATTTAGTGTGGAGGGCTGCGACGCATGAACATGCGCATTGCTGAACAGTGATTTCATTCACCGCGCGTGTCTCTTTTGTGGTGTTCATTTGCGTATGCTATGGAGGAGGAGGAGGAGGAGGAGGAAAGGGTGTATGGAAGAGAGGAGAACATAGATGCACAATCATCCACCAATGGATAGGCACCATCTTGAAATTTGACATACAATCCCCTAAACCGCACTTCCCACTTCCCACTTCCCACTTGGCACTTGGCACCTATGACACGACCTCGATCTCCAGTGAGCCAAGTCTTTCTTCGCGCAATGCTTCGTGCGCTTCCTTCACCGGATTTATTTCGGTAGACCGCTTTGGCGGCTCATCGAAGATCCACTCGTCTACGTCGGGCGGGTGATGCGAAGTGATCACATCCAGCTCTGCCTTGATAACATTGCAAAAGTCGTCCAAGGGCAGATCATTGGCATCATATCCAAATGGGTTTTCTAGAAAGGCAAAGTGAGGAACATCATCGCAATGACGCCTGATTACCGATTTCCCCGCCGACAGATTCAATGCCAAAGAGCGTGAATGCCGAAATCCCCACCACTGGAATGGTGACCCAACCGAGAGGATCCACCAGCTGGAACGGCAGCGCCAAGCAGTACACCCAGACGGTTTGGCTAAGGTGTATACTGTAGGCCAGTGGGATGGGTGTGCGTAGAATGCGCTCAAACCCCGTCAGACAGTCGACCAGGGAGTTGAGCGACGTGACCATTGCCGTCATGAGCGGCACCTCAATCGCATTCTTGTCACGCAGATACTGCACGTAAGAGCTGAGATACAGTGAAATCTCCAGCGGCAGGTTCTGCTGCGAAGCCTGGGTGAGAATGATAGAGGAGCGCGTATGGGTAGCGGTGTCGGTGCCGTCCAGTGGCACAACAGACGAGGGAAGACAATAGATAGGGATGTGAGAGAGGTACTCCTTAAGATCTGTGCCGTGTCATGGTGCGACGATGAAAGACGGAAAAGCACACGTCTTACCATCATGTTCGTGGCCGTATTCTTCGCGAAGATAGTGTTTGGTCGAAACCACAAACGCAACCAGCAGGTTTATGGCCGACTTCTTCTCGATGATGTCACGCGGCTCAGAGCCTCTCGTGGAAACCCAGATGAAGCGCGTTAGGTTTCGGACGGAGGTGATCATCGTGGACCACACACGCCTTCCCTCCCAGTATCTGTCGTATGCCGTGTTGGTGCGAAACACGAGCAGCAAGCCAGTGACCAATCCCAGAATACTGATCGGCAAGCTAGCAATACCAAGCCGTATTCCCACAAGCCTAGAAGCGGAAGCGAGGGCGTCAGCATAGGCGAGAGACGGTGCGCTGAGGAGTGTGGGCCACACACTTTTGTAGACACACGATCAGAACAGAGAACAGCACGAAGAAAGTGATTTTGGGAAGGACTTTAGTGAGCACAGAGCCACGCCATCGGAGAGCGTTTGGCCAGCGGACTTCATACAGCGGAACGTAGATTTCAACGGGCTTCTTCTCAGAGCGCACAGTAGAGTTTCTAGAGGCATAGTGTGCTTTCCCGGTGAAGTTTGTCTGCGCGGTTCCAGGACGCGGCGTGTCTGACATGTGGTGGCAGACGGCGGTGAAAGGGCGAGGAAACGAGTGGCACCGCTGATCTGCTGTGGATGTCAAGCGGTGAAATGGACGCGCATTCGTGACTTCTGCGACAAAATGGTTGTCTGTGGTCGTTCCTCTATCTGCAGCCAGTTGTCGTTGTCTCTGAACCGCATTCTTTTTCTAACAAAGCTTTCGCGGATCTACTGGGTTACACGTAGTCTACCAGGGGTCGGTACAAGTCAAGTCAAGTCAGGTCAAGTCAAGTTAAGTCATGGCGCGTTTTGATTTGACTTGCAGTGTGGGCATGTTCGGCATGTCAAATACAAGTCAAATACAAGTCGAGCCGCAGTTTTGCACATCACTTGCTTCTGTGCCATCCTTGTAGGGGAAGCAGAGACAAGATGTGTTTGTATGCCACAGCACCACAGGCATTCCTGTGTTTCCATGGCTTGTTCAAGAGGCGATGTGTTGCGGTAAGCAGTGGCACATCCACCGCCACTCGCCACCATTTGTCCTGTGCACTTCAGCGCAATGGATTGCTATGCAAATCAAGATCTGTTGCAAACCAAGACATCGGGGTACTGCAAAGCACTCGAGCTTGCTTTATTTGCAAATAAACCTGCAATCGTGTGTTTGTGCTGACCCTTAAACGGCATCGACAGACAAATTCGCGTCGTTGATCCAGTCGTGTTGCAACAAATAGCGAAATGGAAGCAGGCGCTGCATCGACCTGTCGCTTGCCATGGCCCACGACACACTCGCGCATGCCTTCGCCGTGTTCCCGCGGCCACGCCGCACCCTCGTACTCGCGCGAACACTGGAAAGCGATGCAAACGTGCTGCTTCACCATTTTATCATCTCCCACCTCAAGAACGCACAGCCAGTCCTGGTGATCAACCTCGACCACATTCCACACCACTACATATCGGTGGCCCGCAAGCTGGTAGCACCCCTTTTCTCACCCCGCCCATATCAACCAAGAGGGCATGAATCTCCAAGCCCACCGGGATAGTGGTCTATTGACGTTTGTCGACGTCCTGTCTTCCTTTTCCGCTGACACATCTGCCGCACTCGCCCAAACGATCACGCGCGAAGCGACAGCATGTTTGGAGCGACATCCAGAACACACTGCCCCGCTGGTGATCATAGACGGTCTGTCCATGCTACTAGATATCGGGCTACCGGTGCAGGAAGTGATCCGCATCTTTCAGACACTGCAGTACATCACGTACGAGGTAGGTTGCACGCGTTCTGCGCACGTCTGTCATGGGGTAGAAAAACGGCTGCCTACTCGCCCTGGTGAACGCGGACGAGGAGGTGATGGAGGAGGAGCCGAGCAGTGCTTTATTGGTGAAAACGGTACTGCATACGTCGGATGTCATTGCGGCAATGTGCCCACTGGACACTGGGTTCTCGCGTGACATCCATGGCCAGGTACGATACAATCGTGCGCTCCACTATGTTCCATGCTTATATCGCGTAGCTGACGCTCACGCGTGGACCACGCAATCGCGATCCAGACTTTGTGCCTATGCATATGCACTTTCGCACCACCGACACGGGTGTCCAACTATTTGCACCAGGATCTGCAGTGTTTGGTTCTAGATAGAGGCAATAAACATGAAACGCATACTTGCACGCACACCCACACACAAACGCTACAGGCACACGTGTGGCGTCATGCGAACGAACAATTCCGCAGTCCTCGCTGCCATGACTGCGTCTGCGCACCAGAACGAGGAACCGCCGGAATTCAATCTTGTCGAGGTGGACAGCGATCGGCGATGGATCGTGTTTAGCTTTTGGATGTTTGTGTTGGCGGGATTGCCCGTGTGGTGGGTCACCACGCAAGTGTATCGAGCCGACGTGATGCACGACGACATCCTTCACTGCTCGCGAGAGAACGTAAGCAGCCAGCAGTCGGCACCGCTGACGCTCTCCAGGAGATGCAGTTCCCCATCAATATACACTTGATCGCGGAGTCTCTAAGCGAAGAGGACAAGAGGAGCGCCACCCAGCTGTTGCAGCTACAGTTGAACACACACCACAAAACATGCACAAAAACACCTGCGACACAGCCGAAAAGCAGCATACAGTTCGGGTATACAGTGCAACTGGCAAATAGCACGACGTCAAGAGGTGCGTGGCTACGCTCCTTTAGCAACACGGTCGTTGACAGCGTGCGTAGAAACAAGCAACTATCTTGTAATTGCTGCGCCAAAACAGGATGGTCGGACTACACTATCTGTCGATGCCACCCGCACCATCACCTTGGACCTCAAGGATTTCAGCGTGGGTAGGTCCAAACGACAGCTTTCGCTCACAAGCATGCTAGACCGACTGGTCAGAATCACCACTCTTGCACTAGGCGATATCTTTTCCACAGAACTATGTGCCATCCAATCCGACCTACTTTCTCAGCTGGTAGGCAAGATGGTGGCATGACATGATGCGTTCCGTAGAGTCACTCCAGATCCACAAGCGCACTAAAGTACGCTCGTGAGTACGACACACTTTTCACTCTTCTTGTCGAAGACCCAGCTACTGCGCCTACGCAATGGGAGGCTCAAAAGGCTATCGATGGTACTGTCAGTGGAAGGGTAACACGGGCGCCCATTTAAGCGGCGAGTAGAATGGCTCGGTCCGTGCTTGAATACTTTGAACGACATCTCCTCATTCTCGATATCCTCGCAGATTCAGTACTACGCGGTACCCTCTGAATCTCCAACACCCGTTTCTCCGCAGAATCATAGCCTTGGCCATGTGTATACAAAGTCGCAACTGTCAAATTTTTTAAATGCCGCTGAATGGAATCTGGGTAGGACACGCGAAAACCGTTGTTTTGGCTCACCACGCTAGCCTCCACCGTGAGCCTTGCGCCCACTTTGAACTTCGCTGCATTCATTCCTAGCAAAGCTCGTCAGCCAGTGCGTATCCAAGACGGTACTGTCACGCATGCCGCACGGGCTCACATGCAGAAGCGTCAGAGAACATGGTGAAAACGGATGCCTTTCTTTTGCCGCAATGGGGCGGCATCACCATTCTGAACGGCGATTTCAAAAGCACATCGGGAGACGTGTTGTCCTCTCAAGACCTTCGGCAATGGATGACAGTTGTGCTGGCGCAGTTCCGCGTGTTGCAAGGAGTGCGTGAGCTTTCGCTACCGTCACTGGCAGTATGTAGTGTTGACACCAATCTGCCATCCCTCATAATGCTCAGAACAGGGTCAACGTGAATATTGCTCCTTCCCTCAGCAGTGGGATCACCGACTGGGAACTTGACGCGCTGTACCGGATCAGAACGACTGAAATCCTGACCAACGCTCGCGACACACTTGCTTCCCTGTCCAGAATGGTAGTGAAGCTTGAACATATGGTGGTGCTGGAGAGTATCCGCGAACAGGTACAGCGGTCGCTACATCTTCATGACCAGGTAAGGACCGTCGCTGGCTATGGTGCACAGGAACTCACACAAACAGGCGGTAGATGCACTGAGGCACAAAGATGTGCGACTCGCGCTTGAATACGCATCTCAAGCATCCGTGCAAGCGGAAAAGGCATTTTTCGATCCCACGATGGTGAGTATGCTCTATTTTCCTGACGAGCACAAGTATGCTGTCTACATGCCGCTATTCGTTCCGATCGCCGTTCCGCTGATCTTCGGCCTTCTTGGAGAACTGCGACTGCTGCGACAGTAGAACGCGCGCGTCTTGAGCAAGAGCGCTGCGTAGAAGAGCAACGGTTCCAGTATGGTTGTAATGCGCGAGCAATGTAGCAACACTCGTCGATACCATTGCCATTCGCCGTTTATGTGTGGGCAGCAGAAGCTAGTGCAGGTGCTTACGTGAGAAGCATGGCTTAGGCGGTTTGAGCAATTAAAGGGACTATAGTCGTCTTGGTATTTATGCAGGAAGCACGCACCCCCGCATTTCCAGACACGCACCTATGCCCTTTCAATCTGCGTCGCTTCTGCTGCTCCCTCGGCCGTCACCAACTCAGCCCAACAGTTAAAACGACTCATTGAAGTGCTCAACGCCGCTTGAATATCCCAGTAACGGCGGTCAAGGATGTGGTGCATCTCCATCTCGCAACTGCCACGTTGTGGCGCCGCCACCCAGTATGGCAGTCCCCCCACGCAGCCAGAGCACGCGAGGGCGGAATAGAACGTGTATTAAGAGGAGAGCACGGAAGCACAGTAATGAAGACACACGGTTTTTCCCATCGTCTCTAGTGCTGGTCAAGCACTTGCTGAGTCGCGGCCAGAAGTGGCCGAGCGTAGTGGTTCCGCTACAACGTGCATCGCGAATTTGGACAAAAAATCACATATTCACCTCGACTGCAGATGTCTGCGAGTTCGACCGCTTCGCCGACGTATCTTCGTACCAACGAGGAAGGAAAACCATGGATTGTACTTAAATTTGGTGGCACGTCCATCGGCAAGTTTCTACACCAGATTGTTGGACCCATCATCAAGCTCGGTCTTTTATGCACCTCGCCAGACTGACAGTATGCGTGTGTGTGTAATACTAGGTCAGCTATGGATACACACCGTGTTATTCTTGTTTGCTCCGCACGTAGCGGTGCCACAAAGTCAGAGGGCACCACTTCTAGGTAAACGGCCGTTGTGCGCGTGCGCAGTCTTGATGTGGCGTTTCATGGTGCATGTTTAGATTATTGCGCGCTTGTGAAGAAGTGCTGAAGCCCGGTTCTACCACGCATATTCGCCTTGTGGACGAGGTGCTGGATGATCATGCACATGCAGCGTGGACCTCCATCAAGCAGCCTGCGCTGCGCACGTCGCTCGAACGCGAGCTCGTCGCTGACTGCGAAAAGCTGAAATCGTTTATGAAAGCGGCTGAGATTATCGAAGAGATTTCTCCTCGCAGTAAGGATGTGATTATTGGGACCGGCGAGCGCCTGGCATGTCGTTTGGTCGCTGCTGCGCTTGTGGACAAGGTATGTCGTGTTGAAACCACCGATAGCGGATACGCTCTTCAACTGCTTAGGGCGTAGATGCGCTCATGGTGAATATGGAAAGAGTAGTGGACGTGCTACCTCCCGCTTCCTCGTCGCCATCGTTCAACGGAAACGGTGGTGCGGATCCCGAGTTTCTGCAGCATGTAGCCACGAAAATGGCTGAACGCATCAAGGAGTGTGGTCACCAAGTACCGGTAGTTACAGGTTGCGTCATGTGTTACCGATGCTAATGCGGGGTACAGGGTTTTTCGGCTGCATACCGAATGGCATGCTCAACAGCATTGGACGTGGCTACACCGATCTCACCTCCGCTCTGCTGGCCACTGTGATGGGTGCTGAGGAGCTACAGGTGTGGAAGGAAGTGGATGGCATATTCACCGCAGATCCACGTCTGGTTCCCAATGCTCGACGTCTTCCGCGGATCACACCTGACGAAGCTGCGGAGCTGACCTACTACGGCTCTGAGGTCATTCACAACCTGACCATGGTCTGGGTGGTGCGACACGGCATACCCATCCGTATTAAGAATGTTCAGCGCCCGCAAGGCGAAGGCACGGTGATCTTTTCTGCCAAGGCAGACGACGCCGCAATCACTCACACGCCTGGTGCTCTACAAAAGAAAAGGCCTACTGCGGTGACTATGAAGGAGGATGTGCTTGTGGTGAACGTGTTGTCCAACAGACACCACGTTAGCCATGGCTTCTACGCCAAAGTTTTTGGCGTATTGGATCGTTATGGAATCGTGGTGGATTTGATCAGCACCAGCGAAGTGCACATTAGTATGGCGATTGAGGCGGTGCATATCGCGTCTGCCAACGCTGGCGATAACACCGAGGATACCGACGAAAGACCTCCGGATTCACTCCGCGGTCGTGGACCACTAAAATTCGCAATCGAAGAGCTTAAAAAGCTTGGCAATGTACGCAATGCAATGCTTTGACAGCTCACCTTCTTGCCAGGTGGATGTGCACCAGCATCTTGCTATTCTCTCGCTAGTTGGACGTGAAATGCGCCATCTCCCTGGAACAGCCGCACGCATGTTTTCGTTGCTCGCAGAAGCGGGTGTCAACATCGAGATGATTAGTCAGGGCGCTAGCGAGATCAACATCAGCTGTGTGATAGCCAGGGCCAGCGCGATCAAGGCAGTGAAGGCCATTCATGATGGGATGCTGGCAGCAGAGAATGTAGCAATACAGATATGAAGTCGTTTACACTATAACTGACGTATATATTCTGCCAACTGGGCATAGGCAGCAGCAACAGTACTACCCTGGTTAGTGGCGGGTGCAGATGTGGATGTGGATGTGGATGTGGGTGTGTCCGTAGTTCCAAGAAATTGATGGATCAGACTGGCTAGCTCTGACAACGACCGGCCTTGTTTGGCAAAGGCCTGTGCTAGCTTTAGTCGATACGGAATACGATGTGCTTACTTGTTGGAAAACTTCAAGATTAGCGCGATTGTCCTTGATCAGGCACCCGATCAACACAGCCAGGTAGACTGCAACGATGTTCTGGTGCAAATGAGCTATAGACGAGCGAGCATGGACAGTGTTACCGATTCGAACAACGTGCTCTGCTCACAAAACAAGTGGCACAGAAAGTCGAGAGAAGAGATCTGGATGGAGGCGGTGGCAGAGGCGAAGCGAGAGTTGCGAAAAAGGTCTTGGTTGGCGGGTGTGCGCTCCAGAAGATTGATGCACAGGCCGATCGTCAACATAACAATATCGGTGAAGTGAGAAGAAAGAGAAACAAGCGGAGTGGTGGTGGCGGCGGTGATAGCAGTGGTAGCGGTGATAGTAGCGTTTGAAGCATGTGCCAGCATATGCAACAAATGAGTGAATGCGCCTATGTCGACAAAATGACAGCTGAAGCGAGGGAAATTGTTGGCCAAGTTGACGCACAAACGCAGTGTGCAGCCAACCAGCTCGAAGTCTGTGCGGATCAGGCTGCGAGCAGTATAGGAAGTCACCTTCGTTTAGCCATTGTGCACGTTGGACAGCATGCACAGTAGTGATTGCCGCCTGTTCCAACACGTCAAGCAGTGCGTCAGTGATGTGTTGTGCGACAACTGCTTGATTGTCAGGGTGCATGAACGTGGCATGTTCCAGAACACGCAGTGACGCTAGCAGCAGCACGTTCTCTGCAATGGAATGAGTGTGTGCGTGCGTGCATGTATGCCAGAACACAGACCAGTGCGAGAGGTGGTGTGTATGTCGTGTTGAGCCACTTGATGGCAGATGCTCGACAGCACGCCGCTCGAGCAGAGAAGGTGTTGAAGAAAGACGGGATCGGACGCGGTGGCAACTAGAGCACAAAGTACTTGAAGGACATGGGGTTTCCAGTACTGTTTCGCGGTCAGTGCAGCGGATTAAGAAGGGGATGACTTACATGCTTTTTATCAGCAACCGTTTCGTGTTGAGGCAACATTGTGATCAACACAGAATGCTGGAAGCGTTAGGCTATTTCGTGGGTGTATGCGTGTGCAATCAGGAACGCACCACGGAGAGCTCGACAGATGACGCTTCGTTGTGGGATAGAATCTCTTCTGCAGCAATAAAGAAGGACTCATTAAGTGTGAAGTGGACGAGATCAGCTGGATGCTTGGACACGACGGCGGCCAGCAGACACCATAACGTGTGCTTTAGCTAGCGAAGTGGTGAGGAACGGGTATGACGAGCAGAGGTGTACAGAGTGTTCCTCTTCGCAGACGAGATGCACGATGGAGGATACATGATCGTGAGAGCGCAGGAAAGATGTAAATTTGGGGTCGGCTAGCTTCTGTAAGAGTGCCTGCCAACTGGAGGAAGATTAGGAGGGAAGGGGAAGGAGAAGGGAGTGACATACGAAAGCAGTCTGGCCTGTTGAGGTAGCTGGGGAAGTAGACCGTCCAGGATGTAGTCAAGCTCGTCACGGATGCGACGCACCTCACCAGATCCACGTATTTCCAAAGGATTTGTTTTGCACGTGTGATCGTTCGACTATCACCATGAGCAGATGTGACGGATACTCACCGCGTGAACACACCTCATACTGGAATGGATCAACGAGACTGGATGTGTCATAAGAGTCTGGTTCAGGGTCTCCCAGCAAAATCATCATGGCTGTATTGAGTGGGGCATGACCGTGTATAAGACTGGTATCGAGTGTTTTGTAAGTGATGCGTGGCCGTTGCTGATAGTGTGCACGTGTGGAGGCTGCGGAGGAAGATGTTCGTGCTGTGCCATTTGTACCGTGCTGGAGTGAGATGGCTGGAGAGAGCAATGGCTGGATGAATGCAGTGGGGGGTTGTGCGGGCGGAGCTATGGTGAGCATCTGGTGTATGCGACCACGTTTTTTAGGGGTAGATGGTTGGTATGTGGCACGCATCCGTTCTATCTCACGATCGTCAGTATCGGATGATGGGGCGTTTGTGAGCAGCGTCTGTTTCCAGTCCTTCTTAGTGTGGTTAGACGAGACGGGAGAAAGGGCAACCGTGTATGAGCGGTGTTTTGTATGCTTGGATAGAGTGGTCGAGAGCGTTGTTGTTGTTGTTGTTGCTGTTGTTGCTGCTGTTGTTGTTGCTGTTGTTGTTGCTGTTGTTGTTGTTGTTGTTGTTGTTGCCGCTGCTGCTACGTGAGGCATCCGTCTATGTATGCGTAAGAGCACTGTTTTGCAACCGATGCAGAACAAAGTACGAAGTGAATTCAGAGGCTATCGAGTGAGCAACGTGGTTGGTGGTGGTGGTAGTGGCGGTGGTAACGTCTAAGGAGGGGTGAGGCAGGGATGCGGATGCGTGCACGCACTGTTGGTGATGGGGACGACAGAGCAGATCTTCTCCAGCAACACATTATCTGTCTTTCCATTTCTTGCCACTTGGAACGGAACAACACGGCGGACATGCGCGCGTTGGCGCTTGCCATACGTAATCGCAGAACGAGGCATTAAACGTGACACACCTCAGCGGTTGCGCACGTGTTCTTGAGCATCGCAGCCAGGCTACCTCAAAAGCGGCGTTCTGCTTCTTAACACCGCTCTGCACCAAACGTCGAATGAGCCTCAGTGCCACACGCAGAATCCACTTCCTCGTTCTACAAAAGAGTCTACTATGTGTGGAACAAAGCGGGGCTTGCTGCGAAAGGGTCTCCCGTGTGCACTGCAATCTGCAGCCTATAGCCTACAGCCTACAGCCATGGCAAGCACAACACACGTCTCTTTGCCGTGGCCGTGTTCATATCCGTCCTTTGTAGCGCTTTACACTGCGATGTATTACAGGAACGGTCAATCCCGCTGCTTAGGCAATTGGATGCAGCGCACGTGTGAGAGCACGTGCTACTGATCATACCGCTGCTTCATCTGCACGCACAAGCGAAGCAGAAACAGAAGCCTTCACGCACACCAGCCAGCCGCGCAGCATGTTAGCACGCAACGGCTCACATTCTCTTTTTCCACTTCCGCTTCTATACCTGCGGAAGAAAAGCGCGAGTGTGGGCGTGGACGTCGTGCTAGTCCTGCGCTGGCAGTGGACCTGAAAAAACGTTTTCTGTCTTCCGCCTTTCGCTTTGTCAGCTTATCCACGCCGCCATCTGCACCTCGATGCGTTGCTCCATTCTTTCCTCTCTGCTTCTTCTCTCGACGCTCTTAGTGAGCTGTCATGCTACGCTCGTCAGGATCCAGCCCTGTGGCCTGGGTCTCAAACACTGTCGCCCTTCTTTGTGCGGCGCCGACTTCACCAAAGTCCAGTACGAAGAATCCAAGTTCGACAATCCGTCCATTTCGAATTTCGCTTGTTACAATTGCTATGAATCTAAGTTTGAAACTATCACCATCACCGAACCTTACGCTTCTGCCAAAGTTGGCTTGTTATACCACAGAACCGCTCGCTGTGTCAAACAGATCCAGTTCCTTACCGAAAAACAAATAACCATCATCATCCTCCGCGACCGCAAAAGGAAATTGCTTGTTCGCATTCTGCCGATGACCGACGAAGAAGAAGCTTACGCGCGCACCCTTCACGCAAAAGCGCACAGTATTTAACCTGTGTTACGGTAATAAAACCATTTGTTATAGAATAGCTGTTGGTGATCGGTGCTGAACCTCAGTGTGCTGGTGATAGCTACTGCCTGTTCTAAACTACTTCTCGTCTTTCAGTCGTTTGTAGGGTGACACACGCTCAAGGTGAAACCAGACATTTGTTTCGGAACAGAAAGAGTATTTATCATTGCTTAGTCTTGCTCAAACAGCTCGGTGCTAGTGTCTAGTGTCGGTTCCAACAGACTACACATCCCATTCCATCCGTCAATCCGTTAATCCGTTAATCCTCCCTTCTCTCCTCCCCCTTCCTACCACCACCCACATACCTATACTGCTTTAGCAGCCCACACTCTCCACCGTTCTCTAGATCGATGTTGTACACATACAAGTAGCCTTCCGACGTGACCACCATCACCTGTGGATTAGAACTAACATGGCGTGGCATGACATCAGTGTTACACAGTAAACACACACACACACACACTACCTGCTCAATGCTACTAAACTCTTCACCCCTGACGACTTCAACTTCAACTGTGCAAACGCGCGTGTTGGCTCCCACATTTCTGTCAGCATGTCCGGCAGATACCCTGCCATGCTCTTCTTTAACGATTGCCTGTAAACGAGCGCACATGCGTCAATGAGTGGGCTCCGCACTCTCTCGCCCCCCTGCGCGTTCCTGACTCACCCATACGTTCGTCGCTCCCCCGACGACTTGCCCGTGTTGCCCATCATCGACGCCGCCGGCAGATCGTCTCCATGCGCTGCCGTATGCACTCCCAACTTGAAAATATGCACCGTCTCCTGATCACTGCTCACACAGAGCAGCGTCGAAACGAGATTGAATGAAATGCTGTGGATTTTCGCTGGATACGTGCCACGCCGGAATTGATACAACTTCTGCGCATCCGGTAGCGAAAACACGCGAATAACCGTGCCCTATACGTATGCATACAGTATGCACACACGCGTCAGCCCATCCACACATACCGTGTACCTTTTCGCTGGAGGTGGCCATCAGCGTGCCATCCGCGTTTGTCACCATCGTAGACACGGGTGTCTTGTGCGCTTGTACAATATTTACAACCTGAAGAGAGAGCGCGTCGAAAACGAGCACATCTCCCGTTCCATGCGCATGCACTCCCGACGCTGACGGATGCGCCGAGAACGGGGAAGCCGCTGACGGCGATGGCGACGGATACAGAAGGTAGCAGTTTTCTGCGGATGGCGATAGTGCACACACCGCTACACACCCCCGTCCGTTCACAACACAAACACCAGCGCATGGAAGGTGTTGCACATACCATGAGGATTCGGGCTGGTTTCGATGGTATGCACAAGCTTCATGTTACTGATATCGTAGACGTAGATCTGTTCCTCCAGCAGCACCACCAAACGGCGTCGATTCAACTTTACTGAAAGGATGGTCGTTGGAAATGTCAGCTCACATATGGTCGATTGGCGCTGTGCAAACCGGCCGCAAGCGTTAGCGTTGATGCGGCTTGCAGAAATGAGCAGACGCCACACACAACGCACCTTGGTGTTGGTGATTTGCAAGCGACGTGGAGAGAATGCTGATTGCTCGCCCGCACCAACAAGCGCCACCAACGATGTACAAAAGAGCATTTCTACAACCCCCATTCCTCCCTCAGCTGAGAGCATGGTGTGTGTGTGTCAGCCGAAGCAGGGTAGAGTGTCAGTGGTGAGCGCCTACTCTTGGCATAGCACTTGCCAAACGGATCGCAGTTGTAGATTTTATAGCCATACCGTGTACCAACGGAAACGCAACTTCGTCATCAGCACTGCTTACTCCAACAGAAAACGGAAGCTAGTGTGCTCACCTGAAATCCTGATTGAAGTTGATGAACAGGATTTCGTTGGTAGACCGGGTGCCGATATTCATGACTGGGTTGTTTGGCGTGCGAAAAATGCGCTTGTTTGCATCCACGCAACGGGCAACAGTCAAATAACAGCGTTTAACAGCAGGATCAAAAGAGAAGGAGAGAGAAGGGGAGAGAGATACAAAATTGGAATTGAGATGCGGAGCATAGCCCGTTACATAATGTACGCTTTCGTCAGCGCTCTCTTCCGTAGACAACAAGAGCTTGCGATACATCGCGCGCGGGTATGACAAATAAACAATCACTTGCCACTCAGAACGCGGTCGAGATTGTAAGCTGCGCTGATCATCGCGATATGCGTGAACGCTTGTGGGAAGTTGCCGAGCATTTCCCCTCTACGTGCTATCTGCTCCGAGAACAAATGAACGTGATTGGCGTAGCTTAGCATTCGTTCGAACATCAGTTCCGCAACGTTCAGTAGGTTCGAGTCGTACTTTCCAGCACGGGTCAACGCCTCCACCAACCAAAACGTGCACATGGAGAAGCTGACGGAGCGGGGCAGGGCGGGGCGAGGCGATGCAATGTTAGCTGCCGTTGTCTGCTTGCCAGCGCATTACCTTCCTTCCTCTCCGCCCACACCGTCTTCGGCGATGTCGTAATTATCTGTTGAGTAACGGGTGGGGTGAGTGACGCTTCACATCGAGATCCGAACTCCTACATCGATACACTAAGTTGTTAACACACAATCCTCCTTGCTCTGGCGTAAGCATGATTCGCCTCATGGTCTGAAGGAAGCGTGGATCGGTGGGGCTGATGAAGAACACCAATGGCATGATCAGTACCGAAGAATCCAGCGTATTTAGCGCCTCGTAGCTTTGTCCGAATGCTTTGAGCTCCGGATTCCATCCTCGCGTCATCACATCCTCGTAGATCTCATCCCGCACCTGCATCCAATGCAAGCGGTCGGGGCACGGGAAGACCCGTTTTTCTGCTAGACGCAAACCTATTCTCTCGTGAGTTCGCGGCGGTCAACAGTATTAGGAATGGGGTACCGCGATCGACTGCGACCCAGCACATGACTTTGCTATACACAAAGTTCGACTTTCCATTGCGAACTTCCCAGATACTCATGTCCTTGTCCTGCCAGTGCTGACACACGTAGTTGACCAGCTTGCGTAGCGAGCACCAAAAGTCGTACGATACTGGCACACCAAACTTGTTGTACAGATAGACGGCGTCCATGAGTTCTCCGTAGATGTCCAGCTGTATGTGATTGGCAGCGTCGTTGCCAATGCGCACCGGCTTAGAGTCGCGGTATCCAGCAAGATGGCATAGCTCATGCTCGGGCAAATACTTCTCACCACGAAGGCCATACATGATTTGCAGAGAACCGTCTTCATTCTGTGTCCATGAGCTTGCCAGACGCTGTCCATTCGCCCCCTCCGTCCTACCGAATCGTTGCAGCGCTGCTCGATAAACGACATGTAAGCATGCGCTTCCTCAGTCATGCCAATGCGAATCAGCGCGTAGATGGTGAAGCTGGCGTCACGGATCCAAGTGTAGCGATAGTCCCAATTGCGCACTCCACCGATTGCTACCCGCGGCCATGTCAGATTGTCCAGCGAGAGCAGGGAAGGTAAGGGGAGAGGGAAGGGTAACACACCTTCCGGAAAAGAGAAGGTGGGAGATGCTACCACTGCGCCCGTCTACAGAATAAGCAGCGCGTATGCCAAAGCAAGCTGACCGGTTCGTAGATCATAAGTTTCAGCGCAAGCGCACTACGATGCACCACTTCCCTCCATCGGCCCTGGTAGGTACTTTGTTTTATCCAGTCGAGCCAATAGCGTGTGGTTCCGTTGAGCAGCTGCTCATAGAGTTCCCACGTGAGCGGCGGATCCGGCGCATCTGCGTCTGGCACACCACGAAGCACAAACATGATCTCTTGGCCTTCACACAGCGTCACCTCCATCTTGGCACCAGCACTGATGTGTGCTCCTTCGTTTTCCATCGGAACCCATTGAATGGAGGAAACGGGCAAGCCGTTGTCACGCACCAACACACGCACATCCATGACCAACGAGGAAGAGGAAAATATCACTTGGTGAGACGGGTGGCCTGGCACTACTTCCGTCGTATGCTTGTCTCTTGCGTAGTCAAAGGCCGGGCAGCAGGACACATCAAGCGTGACCGTGCCTCGCAAGATAGCCACGCGGCGCATGATCCAGGGAAGAAACGGATCTACCAGGACACGATCACGGTGCCGCGGGGGATGCGGCATAAAATCGGTAATCTCACTCATGTTCGTTTCATCCAAGAACCGTGTCGAAAGGATGTTGGTGTTGGTCACATACTGTGAGCAAGCCAAAGGTGAGATGCGGCGCATCTCGCACACAGGCTACCTGCTGCTTGATCGTGTGCTTTCCCAGTTGCGGCAGTATAGAGAAGTGTCCGCCCTAAGCCATGGTTGTTAGGCGGGCGAGAGAGGGCAGCGCTTTATGACCACCTTCTCGTAGTCCAGCGTTCTAGCAAACACGGAAGGCGAATCGAACTCCGGATAGCATAGAAAGTCAATGGCGCCATCCAAAGCAACCAGCGCCGCCGTGCGATTGTTGCCTATCATTCCGTGGTTCTCGATTGGCACATTGTCTTGGTCGCTGGTGGCCATTGCGCTGAAAAAAGCTACTCCAGCAAGAGAAGCGTGGTGGGAAATGGTTTTGCCAGTTGTGTCGCTTTAACTGTTACTCCGCCGCTGTGCAGAACGCGGCAAATCGCGGTCCTTGCAAATCGCATCGACAGAGTCGACCTTCCCCCTCTGTTCGCAGCGTTTTCGTTTGTACGCGTCCAGTGTGCATACTCTGCGCGTTGCCTGGACAGCGGCAGCCGCATCACAGCTATGTGAACAATCGTAGCCCCGTCCTTGACACACATCCACACTCTATGCCAAACAACAAAGGAACGCCAATTGTACCGCCATCTCTGACCACCAACAAAGATCACACGCAAGTGCTTTTCTTATTGTACCCATGCACGTGCTTATGCTACGTAACAATTGGCTTCTTCAGTAGGATCGTCCAAACAGGCCCCATCGCTTCGGCGTTTGGCCACAACCAACGCATGCCAAACCATCCACGCCAGGCTGGTGAGAGTATGGGATGCACAGACTCTTGGCACCCATGCTAGGTGCGCGCCCTTCCGGATCCTCCTCGCTGTCCTTGGTCACTTCCACGGCACGCGCACTTCGCTCGCGAATCTGATCCTCGCATGCTTCCTGCTCGCACCACGGGATGAGTACGAGACAGCGCGCATCCAATGCAGGAACAAATTCTGCCCAATCAGTGACACGGCGCAAGCGCTCTTCCAGCTGCGCCGTAGCTCTTTGCAGCATATCCGCATGAATTTGCTCGAGCAGCCGGGGAATGGCAACGGCCAACTCAGCACATGGGATTGCAGCACGCGCGCCATCATAACGTCGCACCGACATGACGCTTTGGCGTGCAAGGTCTTTGGGACCCACTTCCAGTCGCACCGGAACACCCTATATGCGAGCACAGTAAGTAGAGCACAAGACTTGCGCAAAAGCACATACGCGCAGCTCCCAATGATTAAACTTGTAGCCGGGTGTGTAATTGGCGCGCAAGTCCGCACGCGCTTTCACGCCAGCGTCACACAGCTGCGACACCACTGTTTGCACCGACGCCTCGATCCGCGTTCGTTCCTCGTCAGGGGTGGCGGCAGTGATGCCGCACGGTACTACTATCACTTGTATCGCGGCCACACGTGGCGGCATCACCAGTCCGCGATCGTCACCATGCACCATCACCGCCACTCCGATAGTACGTGTTGTAAGCCCCCAGCTGTTCTGCCACACGAAGAGCTTTTCTGCCTCGGCGTTTGGATCTGTGCGTGGATTGGGGTCCTCCACGGTGATGTTGAACATCTTGGAAAAGTTCTGGCCAAGACAATGGCTGGTGGCGCCCTGGATGCCACGACCGGTGGTAGGAATGAAGGCCTCGCAGGTGGTCGTGTACAAGCCGCCGGCGAACTTCTCTGCCTCTGACTTAATGCCCTTGATGACTGGCACTGCCAGCAGCTCCTCGTAGACGCGTCGATATAGCTCGAGGATCTGATGCACTTCCTCGCCGGCCGAGCCTTTTGTCAAATGCGCCGTATGGCCTTCCTGCCATAGAAACTCGCGTGTACGCAGAAACGGCTCTAGCAAGGATAGGAAGACGAGCGTCAGCGTCGCAGGTAACGGAAATGAACTTACGCGGGTTTTTAAATTCCCAACGCACCACATTGCACCACTGGTTGATGCGAAGTGGCAAGTCACGATGACTGCGAATCCATTTGGCGAAGTATGGGTATATGACCGTCTCACTTGTCGGCCGAATCGCAATAGGCTCTTCCAAATCGGAACTGCCTGCCTTCGTAACCCATGCGACCTCCGGGGCGAAGCCTTCGATGTGATTTTTCTCGTGCTCCAGCGCGCGGCTTGACACAAACATGGGGAAATACGTGTCTTCCACACCCAGCTTTTCAATCTCTTTGCCAAAGAAAGCTGGACACGCGTTAGCCGCCAGCACGCGCGTTAAGCACACTACCGGTAATCGCCTTCCACACGTTGAACGCCCAGGGGCGCAGGATATAGCAGCCACTGATGTCGTAGTACTCCAACATTTCCGACTTGGTAAGCACCTGCTTGTACCAATTAGAGAAATCCGTTTCCTTGCGTGCGGTGATCCCGATCTGAGCGGCATCCGACTCCTCGTTTATAGCAGCAGCTTGCTTGGGAGCGGGTGCATGCTTAGGCTTCGCTGCAGAGGCAGCCGTTGCGGTCACCGAAGACGCGTCGGAGGCAGCCATCGCTTGCAAATCCACTTCAACTGGCTCACCCATAAGCTCAAAACTGCCCAGCACGCGCTTCAGCTCAGAAGGAGTCATCAGCATTGACTGAGTGTCGCTTGCAGCGCGGAACGCCAGTTTTTGCTCAGCAAGCAGCGCTGTGTCCAGCACCACTTGGATTGTTTTGCGTGCAGCCTCCTCCACATCAGCCATCGCGAGTGGTGAAACTGCTGTGATAAGCTCCTACACACAAAAGGAGGGTAACGTACGCCCGGATTTGACGGTGTGAAAGACGGGGGTCAGCACATCGTCTTGCACCACGCGTGCTTCCTTCAAGCCCAGCTTCTTGGCCAGCATATTAGCATTCAGCGGGCTTGAGTCCAAGGCAATTGCCATCACATAGGTTGGTACGGGAGCAGACGAGGTTTTGGCTGCTTTTGGTTTGAGCACCAGTGTTTTGGTGGGGACACACGCTTCACGCGATTGCGTGAGCACGGCGTGCCAATCTGCGGGAGCAGGCACTGCTGCGTGCTGCCATACGCGATCCTCCACGGAAATCTGATGCTTCCCGAGCACCACGGCGATGCTATGCGACATTGGTCTGACGGTTGCGGCAGCTGCTGTTGTGAGGGCGGCAATGAGCGGCGGTCGGAGCGTTGTGAGTCGGAAAAGCGAATCCATCGCCACCCTCCACACGCTCAACAGAGCCGCTGACAGCGCATTATCCAGCCGGTTCGGTGTGTATTTTGGCTTGAAATAATGGACAGTGAGAGCAGTAGCAGTGGCAGCGGCAACAACAGAGCGTTTAGATGTAGCCAGGTCTGTTGTGTGGCTGTGAGAGATCAGTGTGGGTAGTCGGTGTGTTTACGCATGTGATAGCGAACAGTGCTACGCTTATTGCGACACAAAAAAGTACTTCTTTTATTAGCAGCAGGGATGCTCGTTGTTCAGAGCCAGGCTATAGCTGCTTGAACAGCGTGTTCAGGCCGTCAACGGTGCTCCCTTCTGCCCAAAATCCTTTTCCATCTGCGCGCATTTCTGTAGAGGGATAGAAGATCGCCAGCTGTGACGTTCTTCTCCTACAGTCGACGCTGCTATAGCGAGCGTGCCGCAACTTAGCGCGTTCTCTCGCATAGTGTGCCTGTCATTCCATTCAAAAGCCGCACTATGCGAGAGAACACGTTGGGATTGATACAAATTTCATTTGCCGTAAGCAGCAAGCGTGAGAGAGCACCGACTGCACTCGAGCTCGTTTTCGACTGTTGCGATCAACGGAACACTTATCTGCGCCGCCCACTCTTGATCCCACGCTTTGCATTCGATGACATCCGCTCATCCGTCCGCTGCAGAAATTGCACTTTCTCCAAATAGCCGTCTTTGTTATGATGGCGAAGATCGTCAGTGATCTGTCGTTCGCTTGTGAAATCACGCCAATGCTGACGCGACTCGTCGATCGTGGAGACTGGTTTTGTGACCGCAGTGGTCGTAGCTGTGATGCCGAGTTGCGCAGCGATCAGCGGGAGCTTGCTGGTTCTGACGCGCTGCAGCAGCGGTAGTGTCGTTGCAGCAAGCACACTCTTACTTCGTACGCTGTTAGGAACTATGTGTATGAGAATGCAGGAGTGACGTACGCGTATGTGTCTTCGACGCTGGGCATAGAGGGTGTAGGCTCGGATAGTAATGCTACCACCGTTGCGTTCTTCGTGTGCTTTCCCTTATCTACAGGATCTGAAGTGCTGTTGGAAGGGGCGCTGGAGAGTCGTGTGGTGCCCACAGGCACTTGTAGCAGCTGCTGCCACAGCATTTGGATGTGCTGCTTTTGCGCAGCCCGCTCCTCTTCCGACAACACAGGTCTGGTGATTGGCAAGTCAACAACCACTTGGAAGCGGACAACACGCACGTGGCATTCGCTTCCAGCGGCATGTCCTCATCGCTATCTACATCACTGACACCTAAAGAAATAGGCAAATACGCAGACAGGCAGACAGGCCAATTGAGAACACAAGCATCCACATCCGCGCTTAGTACCAGCGTCTGGAACAAAATCTGTGTCAAGTACGTCGTCGCTTTCTTCGCCGTGATCATTCATGATGATGCAGCAGGGTGGCGGTGGAGGCGAAAAAGCGAAAGCACACACACCAACGACCGCTGAGAACAAAACAACCCCGCCACCGCCACCACCACCATCACTCGCAGCGTGAATGGACACCTCGCCGACGCCCGTGCTTACGCCTTCCCCGCAGGCCACACTGCTGGTGGATCTCTTCTCCGGCTCTGTATGTGTCCCGGAAACTGTGCGTTGCGCTAAACGGAGGGATGGGCAACCAGGCGGCGGGGTTTGTCGGCAAGGTGGTGGAGTTTCCATTTGATACCGTGAAAGTGCGGCTGCAAACACAATCGCTTGCTCAACCAGTGTATCGTGGCGCTTGGCACTGTATCCAAAAGACACTGGCAACGGAGGGCGTCCGTGCGTTTTACCAGGCACGCGTCATCTTTGCCATTTTGCCGTGGGCATATGCATGCGCGCGTGCATGAAACGACTGATAGGAACTAGGGACTGAGCTCACCGCTAGTAGGCAGTGTGGCCGAGAATGCCATCATCTTCCTGGCATACCGCCAGTTCCAGAACCTTATGCTGCACCAGAAACCACGACCAGGGGATGAAATGACGCTTGGGGAGCTGGCGGTGGCGGGTGCTGCAGCCGGGTCTTTGGTGGCATTCGTTCTCACACCTGTGGAGCTGGTCAAGTGCCGATTACAAGTCCAGCATGCTTCTTCAGTTGCTTCTGAACCGCGCCTGACGCCCTGGACACTGTTGCGGCGCTTGCAACGCGAGGGGCGATTGCGCGAACTGTTTCGAGGACACTCGATGACGATGCTACGAGAGACGGCGGGAGGTGCGGCATGGTTTGGCACATGTGAGCTTATTGCCAGACGGCTGTCCCCTACGGGTCGCAAGCGGGATGTGGGTGCGGTTGGGTTATTGATATCGGGTGCTGCGGCTGGAATGGCCTATAATGGATCGCTGTTTCCTGCGGATGTGATCAAGAGCAGGATGCAAACAGCACCACGAGGGCTGGATGGTAGTCGCCTTCGTGTGTCGCAAGTGGCACGAGAAATATGGCTCGCAGAAGGCTTCCGTGGCTTCTTCCGTGGACTGGGTGTGACACTGGTGCGCAGTGTGCCTGGCAGCGCCACCATTTTCTTCACCTATGTATGTGTGTGTGTGTGTGCTGATCTCACGGGTGCTAGGAGTGGTTGTCTAATCGATTGATGCGTGCTTGAAATGGAGAACGAGCTGGAAGCAAGGAAGTATGCTGTAGCTGTAACTGTACCAGCAACAAATACATCCATGTAGCAAGCGTTGGTCCAACTGTTGACTGGGCGCCGTCTGTTAGGAACACCACTAACAATCTATATCTGTTAGATGTGCATTTCTCGACACGCACCACATGTTACACTTCGCCCGTCTCACAGTGACTCATCGACTGCACGCACAGCATGCGAGCAGAGCAACAGCAGCCGCCCTGTTTGAAGAGGCGTTTGAACCAGTTCATGGTCTACGCCTTAGCATCTTTGCATTACTGCTTCCTCTACCGATTTCCTCTACATTTCATCTGTGTCAAGATGGTGCTGGTGATGCCGAATGAGACTGTCCCGCTGGATTTTGGCAGCCACCAGCGCTCGTTCTTCGTTCCATCAAAGGCGCTCCACTGACGAGAAGCGCTGACTATGAACTCTCTCTCGTCTGGGCCAAACGGCCACCCTGCCGCCACTAGCGCCACCGCCAACACTTCCAACCACGCCTCTCACACGCGCGCTGGCCGTTTGTCCACCCCGCCTCCTTCCGCCTCCGCTCCCCACATCTTGTCTCCGAGCACGGATGATCCCGAACTTGATGCTCAAGCCGCATTCCGACACGCTGCACGCGCCCTCACACATCTCTACCGCCAATCCCACAGAAACTCACTGCACGCTTATGCGCGTGGCTATGAGCAAGCACTACAGGACGTGTTGGCATTTGTCGCACAGCAGCACACGACGCAGCAGCCACCGTCGCCACACCACGCCTTCAAGCATGCGCGCATGGGCTCCACCAATTGGACATCAGCCGCGCCACCCGCATCACCATCCACCGCTGTTACCGGCATTGCCACCGAAGGGCTTGTGGAGTTCTTGCGAGAACGGTATATGGCAGCACAGCATATGAAGGTGGAAGGCAACGCAGTCAATGCCGCGCAGGGGAACGGCCCTGTGGGGAGCAGTAGTGGTGCCGAGGATGCGTTGTTCGACGGGTCTAACGTGGTGTTTGTCGGAAACGGTCATAAACGACGGCTTATGGAGATGGATGTGGATGAAGACATGTTGTCGACACCCTTGCCCAGCAGCATTCTCTCCACGCCTGGGAAACGACCGAAAGCACCTTCAGTCATCATGTAGCAATTGTTTAGGATAGTGGATAGGGCGAGGGGTTGGACATGGATCATCATATCTTTTTTTCGTATTCCTCAGCTTGCGCTTATGCGCCTTGTTCATGGCGGCGTCCATTGCCGTGCAAGCAAGTACGATCCGTGATCTGGTCCTCACCGTGTTTGGTCCAATCCACTGGCACACCGTACTCACGCCATAGTGTCTGTGTACTGATGCGGCTTGACAGCATCGTCTGCACCAGCAGGCGGAGTACGTGCGTTCATCCTCCTCCGCTCTCCTTTCCAAACTTCTCATCGCCCACAACGCGATGGCTGCACCTGCCAACACCAGCACCAGCACCAGCACCATCGCCAGCCTATGCGTGCCGAGCCACACTGTTTCGCCCGATCACCCAAACGTTATTCTGTATTGTGTTACAGTACGCACCGCCACGCGCGCTTGGTCGGTGCAGCGTCGCTATTCTGAGTTCGTCGCCTTACATGCCGCGCTGCTTGCACGCTTCCCTGGACACGCTGCCCCGCCCGTTGCTCTGCCCCCCAAGCACTGGCACATCCCTTTCTTCAAGTCGCTTATAGACGCAGCTGCGACTGTTGTTGCTGCTGCCGTCCCTGCCAAGGAGACCGACAAAGAGCTCGAGGAGAGACGGCGAGGCCTTGAGCTCTACCTGCTTGGCATTCTGCAGCACTCGGACTCACGCTGGAGAGACACGGAGCTGTGGCGCGAGTTCCTGCGCATCCCGGTTGCCAGAACTGTGAGCATGACTTCCGCCACGGAGGGAAAGGGTGACGCAGCGTCTGGTGGTGGTGGTGGTGCGTGGGCAGACAAATGGCGTGTCCATCTCTCGCGTGTAGACCGATTGCGCATGCTATTGCTGCGCTCCAGCAGCCCAGCCTCAATGAAAGGTCTTGCTATGGAGATAGAGACAGGACTGCACGAACTCGAAGTTATATGCGAGCGTGATCGGAAGGTGGATGTGGAACAGACTGGTCGTCGAAAAGAACAGTTGCGGGAAGCATGGCGTGCCTACCATGCCATGGAGCCTGAACTCAATAGTGGTGGCGGTGGCGGTGGCAGCGGTGGTGGCAGTGCTAGGCTGGCACAGAAATCAGGGAGCACAACGCCAGCATTGATGCAGCATCCACCGCCAACACACGCTACCACCACACCCCCCGTATCTGGCTCTCGGTCAATGCCACGCCGTGTGTTCGGCAACAGCACTGAAACTGCAGAGACGACTGCGTTGGACAACTCGGGCCTGGTCCAGCTTCAGCGGCAGCATCTCCATCAGCAGGACTCAGAGCTGGAGCAGCTTGCGCTTGCGCTGCAGCGTCAAAAACTGATTGGTGTGGAAATTGCCGGCGAGCTGGAGCGGCAGAACGAGATGCTGGGCGAGGTGGAGAGTGACACCGAGCGGTTGTACGGAAAAGTGCATGCAGCGAATCGTAGCGTGAATCGAATCAAATAGGATGTCGCAGATGGATTGGAGTGCCACGCGTGCGCGCGTGCGTGTGTGTATAGGAGTGAGGGTTTATGCTGGTTTCTTGGACTGTACAAATGAACAAATTGTGCTACACATTTTCACGACTAGGGTAGCGTGCTATGTAATGGCCTCCCTTGGTGCGCTGTGCCAAAGCCGTGTACGTGTGCTCGCTCGCCGTAGCATCCTCCTCCAACGGTATGTCCTCGCGTCCCGGAGCAGCCCAGTCGGCAGGCGACACCATTGGCTCCACCTGACTTGTGTCAATGTCCCGAATATGCCCGACGAAATAGAGCAGTTCTGAGATATCTTGCTGGACTTTTTCTGGATCCGCGGGAAGCGGTAGCTGTGCGAGCCTAGCCAATCGGTGTATATCCACGCGTGTGGCGGTCGCTTCTGGCGCGTTCTCTGGTGGAAGCAGCGAGCGTACCGACCAGTTCGATTTCTAAATCCCGTTAGCTACGTTACCAGCAGGTTTCTACAGGAAACGGCAGATTGCGGAAGCGTCGCGTCAACGCATGCACCATCGCTTCACGACACGACTGCTTGTTGAGGCTGTTGTGACGCCTTCCAGCAGTCAGCCAAAACGCCACTCGCAACGCGTGATCTGTGCACAAATGGAAGCGCTTGTGCAGTAAGCCACATCACACCACTGCTGCCTCTCAGCGTGTGCAGGGAACTGGAGAGAGTGCACCAACACGCGTTCCATATCGATGAGATACTCGCTGTGGACAGCGCAAGTGATCCCGTGTCGGTGGAACGTGCGCGGCGAACACTCGCTGACACCAAACACTTGAGGGTATGTATGCACCGTGCGGCACCAGGCCAACTGCCGCATAGGAGCATCTTGGAAGACTAAAGTTCAACTACTTCGAGCTTGGCAATCAGCTACAGTTTCTCAAGGGAAACACCGACACCATTCAAGCTATCTCGCCTGACCACATCACTAAGGCAGGTAAGCACGGCTGTCTCCTATCCACGTCGTCACAGTGTGTGTGTGTGTGTGAGTAGAGAAGGAGACGCAGGAGGCAAAGGCAGTGTACAGAGACAACAAAGCAGGCGTGCGCGCTATTGCAGACACCACAGCACAGCAGCTGGTCGCTGTGTTCCACGGTACCATGCTAGGGAAACAGTGGGCGGCTCACAGTACACATCTGCAGCGCGTGAACGTGTGAAGAAAGAATTGGACGAGGCGGAACGCCTGTTGCAGGAGATGAAAGACATGGTAGAAACGGATGTGTGATTGTGCATTGTACAAACTATGCACACGTAGGAGTCGGAACTCAGCACACTGGACACTGCCACGCAGGCGTCAGTGGTAGGTGGGTCACCATGAGCGCGGCTGCTCACACAGAGCAGCAACGCACGGTGGCGGAGATGGAAAGAGCGTCGAAGGATCAGGTGGGGACGAGACGTTTGCCACCAATGTTGCCTAACACGCAACAGCTAGCGCGCTTGGCACAGTTGTACACAGAGAAGAGCACGCAGGATGCTATCGTTGAGGATCTAGATTGGCAACTCACGAAGCTGCGAAAGGAAGTGGCAGAGGCGCAAGCACAGCGCCATGCGGTCACCGCGCAAGCACAACAAGTGGAACGGTTGCTGGAGGAGAAGGACACGGATCTGGAGAATCTGAATGCCTGGTATTACTCTTCACTCCTCCGTTCACACAACGAGCATCACGTGTAGGTACGGGAAAATGCTCCAGCTGTATGAACGCATCAATGGATGGCAGCAGCTGCGAGTGCTAGCACGAGGCATTATCGAAGTGACGTACCGACATGCGCTGGACACACCGCCACCGCGATTACGTGTGCTGATGGATCCAGATACAGCGGAACTGCTGGACGCAGAGGTACTGTGGGATTGGCGCACTGGCAGGGATACAATGGGGATGGATAGATGGAGGAGTGCGCGATAGACATGCGTGATCTTGTGGCCAACGCGTGTACACGAAATGATGTGCAGGCATTGCTGCTGGATGTGGCAACGCGGTTGTCTGCGCATGCGACACTCAGCACGACAGAGACGTGTTGATCAAATATAGTATCATTTTGTATGAATAGCAACATTTGGGTGCACATTTGCTTCCACATTGATCACCGTCTCCAGCAGCTTCTCAACCACCTTCGTCTTGCTCTTCTCGAATTCGCCACGAATCTCACGCAGCTTCACTTCCGTCTCCCGGTCGATCTTCTTGCCCACAGCGTCGTTGGAGCCCGAGCTCTACACAAAGATGCGTGGTGGTCAGCTGCGCAAAGAAGAAGGAAACACGGGCAGGCCGTGAGAAGACGGGCGGAAGGGCACGTACGCCTTGTTCGAATGCCTGCAGCTCAGACATACGCTTCGCCTTCAGCTCCTCGATCTCACGACTGGCCTCCACACGCGCATCCTTTAGACGCTGCACACGGTCTGCGAAGGAGGGGAGGGAAGGGGAGGAGTGAGAGGGGCGGAGGGGCAGGCGTGGACAAGGGGGAAGGACGCACATTGACGAGCCTTCTGTACGATCTTGGAAGCCTCTTTCTCAGCCTCCAGCAGTGTTTGTATTCCTTGGGAGTTTGATGTGGCCTGTGAGGTGATGAGCGTGGCGGCGGCGGCGGCGGCGGCGACCGGCCTACCATGGTGAAGCAGACGGAAGTGTGCCACGCGGGTGCAAGTAGGGTGAATGAGACTGCGATAGCTGGCTAACCGCCTCTTCCGCCGCATCCGCCGAAATGGTAGGTACGCAATGGCGCCCGGCTGGCTCCACAACGCCTCGCCACTCCGCATCCCGTGCTGCGTCAGAGACATCCGTCGTGACCAGTGCTGGTGTGCGTGGTGGTTGGCGTTGTGGTCGCCGTAGGGATGGTTATCGTGCCTGTCCGCTGCGGCCAACCGTGCGCGCCGCGCGCTTCCGTTTTCTCGTTTACACGCGCCCTACTCACACCCTTGTCTCATAGTCGCACCGCAAGTTCGAGCATCCGCGTCACGGCTCACTGGGTTTCCTACCCAGGAAGCGCGCGCGCCGTCATCGTGGCCGTTGCAAGACCTTCCCCAAGGATGACACCACCAAGCCTGTGCATCTTACTGCCTTCATCGGCTACAAGGCTGGTATGACCCATGTGGTACGCGACCTTGATCGACCCGGCTCCAGTACGTTATCCCCTCTCTGTCGGCGCGCGAGATTAACCTGCGTGTATGCTGCGTACAGAAATGCACAAGAAGGAGGTGGTTGAGGGTGTCACTGTTGTGGAAGCCCCACCCATGGTCATTGTCGGTGTGGTCGGCTACGTAGAGACCCCCCGCGGCATGCGCTCGCTCACCACCGTCTGGGCCGAGCACTTGTCCGAAGAGGCTCGCCGTCGCTTCTACAAGAACTGGTATCATTCCAAGAAGAAGGCCTTCACCAACTACGCCGCCAAGTACGCCGATGGTGCCAAGTCTATCCAGCGCGAGCTTGAGCGTATCAAGAAGTATTGCCAAGTCGTGCGCGTCATTGCCCACACCCAAATCCGCAAAGTGCGCATTGGCCAGAAGAAGGCACACATTATGGAGATCCAGCTGAATGGTGGTTCCGTTTCCGACAAGGTCGACTGGGCGCGTGAGCATTTCGAGAAGGCCGTGCCGCTCGGCTCCGTGTTCGAGCAGGACGAGATGATCGACGTGATCGGTGTGACTAAGGGTAAAGGTTTCGAGGGTGTCACCCATCGTTGGGGAACCAAGAAGCTGCCCCGCAAGACTCATAAGGGTCTGCGCAAGGTTGCCTGCATTGGTGCCTGGCATCCTAGTCGTGTGATGTACTCCGTGCCCCGTGCTGGCCAGAACGGTTTCCATCACCGTACCGAGATGAACAAGAAGATCTACCGACTTGGCAACGGCACTGAAAAGAACAGCGCCACCACCGAGTTCGATCTGACCACCAAGGCCATCACCCCCATGGGTGGCTTCCCACATTACGGTGAGGTCCGCGAGGACTTCATGATGATCAAGGGCTCGTGTGTGGGTGTGAAGAAGCGTGTATTGACCATCCGCAAGAGTCTGTTGACTCACTCCAAGCGATCTGCGCTTGAGAAGATCTCGCTGAAGTTCATTGACACCTCCAGCAAGTTCGGTCATGGTCGCTTCCAGACCCACGACGAGAAGAAGCAGTTCGTCGGCACATTGAAGAAGGACTTGAAGGCATAGGCTGGCAATGCTGGTTGTGGAGGGGATAAAAGTTTTGAGCGCTCAGCCGTTTCTCGCCACTCAGCGATGACGCTGTGCTATTCTTGGCAGTCCTGCCCTTCTTCCTCTTTTCCGTGTCTCTGTATACACCCACGCCATGTTCTCACCCAAGCTGCTTGTTGCCGCATTGCTGTTAGCTTCGTTGTCGGGTCGTTCTGTGCTGGCCCTTCCTGCGCCGCAAAGCCTGGCCACCGACACTTCCACCGTGGGCGGCAATCCCCAAGCCAGCGGCGACATGCCTACCACCGATGGACAGCTGCCAGCCAGTAGACAGCCACCCATTGGTGAACAAGTGCCACCTATGCCCCGCGCACCTGCCAACGGCCCACCGCCTAACACCAGTCAACCGCCACCTAGCGGCAATCCTCCTTCTTCTACCACCAATCCATCTACACCGAGCAACGGTCAAGGTCCACTCAGTGGTCAAAGTCCTCCCACTGGCACAGGTCCATCCAACGGTCAAGGCCCTCCCGCTGGCATAGGTCCTCTCGCTGGCCAAGACCCTCGCTCTATACGACCCCCCGGCGGCTCACAACCTGTTACACTTCTTCCACCCGCTGGAACTTCTTCTCCGTCAGATTTCTCGTCGCAGACCGACTTTCCTAGCCCGTCAGATTCTACTAGCAGACCAAACTCCGACCAACCAACACAGAGCCAACCACTTCCTGTGGATTCTCTGCCATCGCAGACCCCCTCGTTCCCAGGCTTTACAAATACGCCGCTGGGTACAGAGCAATTCGGCAACGCGGCAACTCCTACAGTAGCTGCACCCACTGCTGGCTCCCCCGATTCCGCTGGGCCTGTCCGCAGAGGTCGTTCGCGCAATCAAAACTACTCTAAAAGCTCGCACCATGCTTCCTACCAGGACAGCACTGGTCGCAACGAATCGGTGAGTATGTCTCGCAGTCGTTCGCGCGGTCGTAGCCGTGACTGGCGCTTTCCCGACCGCTACGACGACAACAACGACAACGACGATGAGTCCCGTAGTCGTTCTCGTAGCCGCTCACATGATCGGGTCAACGATTGGCATCCTTCGCAGGCATACGACAGCTACGACGGCTCGCGTGGAAAATCGCGCAGCCGTTCGCGCAGCCGAGAAACTGACTGGCATCCGGCATACGAAAGCAGTACGAACTCAGCATACAACGAGTACGCACCACCCAACTATGGTCCAAGTTATAGAAGTGGTTATGGTAACGATGATGCGCGTTACATCAACTATGCGTCGCAGCAACAATATGCACCGCAGCAACAGCAACAGCAACAGCAGCAGTCAACGCAAGCATATCTGATGCGCCGTAGTGACGCTGACGGTCGTCCAGATCTGCAGCGCCGTGATAGATGGCTGTTCCGTCGCGACTCTAGTCCTGGCCAATACTCTTCCAGATACTATCTGCACCGCCGTGGTATGGCGGGTGACTTCCCACAAGTGTTTGCTTGAGGTGGTGTCGATGTGTATCTAGTGCTATTGGGGCACGGTGCTGACGTTTCTTCCTCACTTGCCACTCCTTTCTTAAAACTTTCTGTGAATACAATCCTTTGTTTATTTGTAACTGCGCAGTGGTGTTGCTTGATCGTGTCATGCATTCGCTCTCTTACACTGTCACTGACCAACCAAGTTGAGGTATGTTTCGTGTACACCAATCACCATCAGTGAGCGAGAAATGGTAAAGGTAGCGATGTAGGCAGATAGAATGTTGCTGGAATAGCCGGCACTGCTAGATGGCGATTGCATGCTAACTGCCATCGTCGCAATCATGGTTGTTCATTTCATTAGCAAAGACAGCGGGAAGGAAAGGAAACGGCAGAGAACCCAAAGAATAGAGAATGCGTTCTATAGCTGTTGTTGTCGAATAATGCGTGCGTGCTAACCCCACAAACTGATGGTACGCACCATACACACCCCATTCCATCATGCACCTATCCACCACAGCAACGATCTCCCAGACAACAAATGCACTTTCAATTGCTATACTGTCATCGTCGTTGTCAGCAGACAAAGCGTGCTTTCCATCACTGCTCAGTTGGTGCTGCTGGTTCCACCGGTACTGCTAACTCCGCTGATGCTAGCTGTGCTCGTAGCCGCCGTTTGTTATTCCACACCGGCTTTTCTATGCCTAGCTTCGCTTGCACTTGGCGCTTTATCGTCACGCCACGCGGGCCGATCTCCGTGTCCTTCATCTTCAGCAAATACGCGTCCAGTCCACCATGCTTGTCCACCGTGCGCAGCACTGACGCCGTCACCTTGAGCGGCAGATAGCGTCCCAACACGCGTGAGTAGAGCCGCTTGTTCTGGATGTTGGGCAGCCAAGTGCTGTTGACGGCAGGCGGTGTGGCAGTGGTGAATAGGGGGGATGACGCTTGCGGGACAACGCCTACCGACGAGTCTTATGCTTGGAGAACGGCTTATTGTTGCCGAACTGGATGCATTTGCCGCCAAACAGCCCCAACTGCGCGCGTTTGAAGACGTTTTGCGTGAACAACGCAAGCGAGGCGTGCATACTTGTTGTTTGGCGGTGTGCGGCGTGTGTGACGGCTAGGCAGCGCTATAGACGCTCGTTGCGCTGGTGAGCGGCAGCGATTACTGTCCGACACTCGCATGCATGCACCCAAGTTAGTAGTACCATTGATGAGCTAAAGAGACAGGCTGCTTAGCCTATAGGCGACGGATTAAACAGACGCTGCACTCGAAGCCATTTCCCCACATGATGCGTGTGCGATGCTTACCTTAGTGTATGCGATGAATACAACTGTGTCCACATCGCCTGTTGCTGCTTTGTGTCCGAAATAAAATCGCAACTACAACATCTTCATCACGTTCTGCGTAAGGAAAAAGCCGTTGTATTTAACACTTCCCATCTTCCCAACGCTGTTTTCAGTCCGACACAACCAGGTTGTCCATATTATTTGACGTCTGCATCACCAGTTTGTTCTCATGCACACTTGCTTGGCCACGGGCTGCTGCAACCGCATCTACATGGTTCCATTGCCGAAGCCACTCGAACACCTCCTTATGCCAACGCAACGAGTTCCTACGCCACCGTTTCAGAACACGCATCACACATACGAAGCAACATACTCTGGTTTGATCACCCAGTGATTCTCATCCGGGAAATAGACAAGGCGTGATGGTATTTTGCGCCGTTGCAGTGCAGTAAAAGTGGACAGTCCTGCGGGACGATGAGAAACAGCTTGCGTCAACCGGAGTGTGTACCTTCTCCATCCACAAGACGATAATCACGCGCACCGTGGATGACAAGTGTTGGTGTTTTCCAGTTCTTTACGTGCGCCGATGGATCCCAGAGATCATACGTGGTGTGCTCGTCCCATGGGGTTCCTCCCATCTAAAACACGTCACATCCGTGCTGGAAATAGAGGCAGACAGACAGACAGAAGCGAGTCTTTTGCCTGCTACATACCTCGAACTCAGGGAAGTACAGTTCGTCCGTTGTGTAGTAGGAGCCTTTGATGGAGAACATGCCGTCGTGATTGACGAGGCAGGAGAATCGGTCGGTGTGTCCGTTGATCCAGTTGATCATGTAGCCGCCATAACTCGCACCCAATGCTGCTACTCTGTGAGGGTCCACGAATGGATACTGCTGCAGCACATGGTCCAGGCCTTTCATCAGATCCTCGTAAGGATAGCCACCCCACTGACGGCGAATGGACTCGGTGAACGCTTGGCCATAGCCGGTGGATCCATGGAAGTTGATCGCCAAGACCACATAGCCAGCCGCTGCAAACGCGTTCATATTCCAGCGATGGTTGAAACTGTCCAAGATAGCGCCTTGAGGACCTCCTGTGCATGTCCCCCCCGCGCATCAGCATCCATTGACACACGGCCACGGTGCTGTGGACAGCTGCATGAAGAGGCAGGACCTACCGTGGATCACAAACGCCATGGGGTACTGTTTCTTAGAATCAAAGTTGTGTGGCTTCAGAAGCCATGCCATCACCCTGTCCTGACGCGCACCCGTGAACCAGATCTCCTCGGGCACCGACAAGGATATGTCCAGCATTGCGTCTGCAGTCATGTGTGTGCGTCGCTTTGGCTCAGTCTCTTCTACGCCGACTGTCCAGACCTCGGTTGGTGCGTCCATTGCACTTTGCAGAAACAGCAAAGTGTGGTTGCCAGCCCATGACAGCTCGGAGGCGCTATGCTCACCGACAATCTGACGCACATCGTTTGACTTCACGCCAACGGCGAACACTTTGCTTCTGCCGTGCTCCTCTGCCACCACGTACAGTGTCTCGCTGTCGCTGGACCAGAGTAGCGAGCTGGGCGATCGGTCCCACTGCTTAGCCACAAGAATGCGGACACCAGTGCGGCGATGGTACACCACGATCTGACGACGATCGGCCTCGTATTGCGGAAGCGACATCTGAAGCCAAGCAAGATAGGTGCCGTCCGGCGAGTAGCTGGGGGCAGAGCAGGCGCCTGGTGTGTTGTCTGTCAGCGACACTGGCAGGGCTGATCCATCGGTGGGGACTGTGTAGATGTTCTGATTTGTGGACCAGGCTTGATCATTGCCTGGATTCTTGGCAACAAACGCGATTTCCTCACCTGCATTCCGTGTGCACCGCAGCAGCAATCAGCATGGCGCACAACGAGACAGACAGTGGCAACCTACCTTCTGGGGAAAAGACGAAATCTTCAGCACCCCCGAACGGCGCGACTGGACTCTCAAGTTGGGTCTGTTTTAGTAGATTAACAACACCTTCGGTGCTGTTCGTAGGGGATGCGAGCTCAGTGAGGTGACGCAGCGGCACAACAAAGATGTGAGATCGGTTATGGGTCAGGAAGTGGTCCCAATGACGGACCATGAGCTGGTCATACACGAGCGCGGAGTCAAACGTTTTTTTGGCATTGGCAGTATCCACGTCCGATGGCACGACGGCAGAGAATGCCAGCAGCTCAGCACCTGGGTGGTAGCGTATGTTATCCACAGCGAAGGGGAAGTCGGTCAGCTGGGTCTCAGACGTGTTGTCCGCGGATGCAATGGTAGCAGACCACAGTTGACTGTTGTTCCCAGCACTGCTTCGCAGCCATATCAGCTGGGTGTTGGTGACCCATACCGGACTGGTGTCGGCAGTATCATCGCGAGGGTGTGTCAGCGCATACACGGTGTCTGAATGCAGGTCAAGCCCTTGCAGGTGCTTTGTGGTGGTGCGGGCGGTGGTGTTGTAGCGCGCGACGGAGAAGGCGGCGTGGGATCCGTCTGGCGTGGCGGTGAGGGAGGAGGGGCGGGGCAGGGCGACGAGGTCGTGGGGAGCGAGCGCGCGGGCAGTGGCGGCACACACACACATCGCACACACAAACAGAAGGCGGCTGAGCAGTGCCGGCATCGTTGTGTCACACACGACGGAAAGTCACCGCGGCGGTCTGCAAAAGGCTAGGCGCATCGTGGCAACGCGGTTGTTATTCGCTGTTTTATTCGTTAACTATTTATCGCCGCGCCTCTTCGCTGTGACTGCAGTGTTTGCACTCCACGCAAAAAATATGGCGCTCCAAGTGACAAACGCCAACGATGTCAAAGTCTACACTGTCGCTGGGGGAAACCAGACACGCGCTATACCCGACTGGCTGGCACGGAAACGAAGAAGAGCGCTGAAAGACGATCTGGGCATGTTGTGCCCTGCTGTGTGGGCGCTTACCTGGTGTAGATTGGCGACACCGTATCGAGCTGATCCAGGACTTCGAGTTCCCCGAAGCGTCCATCAAGGTGAAGACCACAAAGGATGGGAGTTTCGCTATGGCTACCGGTGTGTACAAGCCACAAATGCGTGTGTACGAGTATGCGGAGATGTCCATGAAGTTCGAGCGCCACACAGACGCTGAAAACATCAACTTCTTGGTACGCCCTTTTTGCCACGGCTCATTCTTTGACACGTGTGTGCGTGCGTACCTAAAAGATCCTGTCAGACGACTGGTCGAAAACAGTGCATCTGCAAAACGACCGCAGTATCGAGTTCCATGGTCGCAACGGACTGCATTATCGAACACGGATCCCTAAGGTGGCAGACCACATCGTGACACCGTCACTGACCCTCCCTCTCTCCCTTCGCTAGTTCGGAAGGGATTTGGCTTACCACGCCCCGTCCTGTGATCTGATTGTCGGGGGTGCCTCGTCCGAGCTGTACCGACTCAATCTGGAGCGTGGCCAATTTCTCAACCCCCTTCCTACGCTCTCTACTGCCGTCAATGCGATCACCATCAATCCTGCACATCAACTGATTGCCGTTGGTACGGACTCTGGCACTGTGGAATTAATGGACCCACGGTCAAGATCGCGCATTGGTGTGCTCTCCATCCAGCTTCCGCGGAGCACCGCTACCGCCACCTCCTCCCTCTCCCTCTCCTCCTCCCCCCAATGCGAGGTCTCAACCATTCGGTTTCGCGATGACGGACTCGGCATGGCTGTGGGCACCAACACTGGACACGTAATGCTCTATGATCTGCGCGAGTCTCGACCATGGTGTGTGAAAGACCACCAGTACGGCTACCCCATCAAGAGCCTTCATTGGCACCAGGAGAAAATGGTCAGCGCCGACTGCAAGGTGATCAAGCTTTGGAACCCTGACAATGTAATCCAAGCCCCCTGCTGCAAAAGCGGACATCCACTCACCACAACACCCACAGGGAGACGCCTTTACAAGCATCGAGCCAGCCAACGATGTCAACGATGTGTGTCCGGTGCCAGGATCTGGGCTTTTCTTCGTTGCCGCAGAAGGCATTCAGATGCAGTCCTACTACATTCCCGACCTGGGACCTGCGCCGCGGTGGTGCGCTTTTCTTGACAACCTTACTGAGGAAATGGAAGAACGGCCGCGTGAACAGGTGTACGACGATTACAAATTCGTGTCGCGCAAGGAACTGGCTGAGTATGTACAATCGTGACAACAAGTGGCGTGTGCACTAACCGTGTGTGTAGCCTGGAGCTTGAACATTTGATCGGCACCAATCTGCTCAAGCCATACATGCATGGGCATTTCATGAGTCTGCGCTTGTACGAGCGTGCTCGAGCTATCGCGAATCCGTTTGCGTACGAAGAACACCGACAACGACTCATTCGTGACAAGTTGGACAAGAAGCGCGAGAGCCGCATTCGTGTGGGACCAGCGGTGAAGGTCAACAAGGAAATGGCAGAACGCTTGCTCACTGAAGACGCCACCGCCAGCAGCAGCAGCAAGAAGAAGAACAAGCCGGTAGCGCTCCTGCTGCGTACGTTGCTGGGCACTGACACAGGCGCAGGTGGAAAATGTACTCCAGGACAACAGATTCCAGGGCCTATTTGTGGATCCAGATTTTGAAGTGGACAAAGAAGCGCAGGACTACCGATTGATCAACGCGTTGCCGGTAAGTTGCTGTCTTGTTCGTGTGTGTGTGTGTGTGTGAAAACAACGCTAATGTGCACGGGACACAGGCCTCCACAGCGACAGCACGCTCGAGCTTCCGTGTTGTGGCATCGGATGAGGAACCAGCAACCGACTCTGATCCCGACTCTGGTGCTGAGCAAGAGAAGCGAAAGGGCGCTCAGATGTCAGACAGTTCAACTTCCGACAGTGACGACGGTAGCCTTCACCCACCCGTACATCCATCTTGTAAACTTATCCTGTGGCAGACTTGATGGGAAGAAGCAGGAAGCCTCCAAGGCCGACACACGGCAAGGACAAAACACGCGTGCGCCGCGACCGCCCTGCCCAGAAGAAGGGACCCAAGTTCTACGAACTAAAAGAAGGCTACTCCAGCGTTGGCGGGAAGACAAACAGCAAGAAGAGTGCAACGTTTGGCGAGCGAGCACAGCAGCAGTCCCAGCAAAGCAATGTGGGTGGTGGGGAGCAGACACGAAGTGTGGCACGCGGCATGGAGACCACCTTCCGGGTGCAGAAGCGAGCACCTGACGCACGGCAGCCACAGCAATCTCGACAGCCTCGACGCAGCGCAAACGAGGGCAACAAAAATAGACGACGATAAGTTTGTTGAATAAGAGTATCTATACATGTCGACTATAGCAACTGCGTTCAGCTAAAGATTCAGAAGCGCCTTTTCCATTCGCCCAGTTTTGTTTTGAGTCTGTGGACGATGCTGTGGGTGCGAGTTGCGCTGCGAGTTGCGCTGCGGGTTGTGGTGGCATTCGTGTGTCGATCGATAAGGTCGATGATCTCACGGTCACACTGGCCCGTCTCCTTCACTAAATTGCCATTCAGAAACTGTTTGCAGCGCACCACTTCGCCCTTCACATCTGTCTCTACCTCCTCACGCTTCACACTCGACTCTTGCCTCTCGTTGCGGCTGACGGTCTTCTTAGTTTCGGTCGTTTTGTGTATCGACCCGTTTTTGCATTTGGTTGTGACAACTGTGGTGTGAATGCTCGTGGTGACTCCATTCACCGTGTCGGAATGATGTGATGATTTGGTGGAAGTAGAGACAGCATGGTCGGCGTGTGCTAGTACAGGTGATGTAACAGTGCCAATGAGTGAAGGCGCAATGTTACCTGTACCTTCCACATCCGTTTCCTCTGTGGCCACAGCTGCAGCGGTGTTCATGTTGGCGGGTGTGTCTGCGTCGTGATCTAGCTGGTGCTGAGACAAAACATTTCCATTCTCATCCATCACGATTTCCTCGGTGGTTTCCTCCAGCGTTTCTAGCGGCTTGCTCGCATAGGATGTCGATGGTGATAGCATATGCATTGTATGAGCTGGCGCGTCCACAGTATCGCCCATTGCTGCAGATTGTAAGTCCTGCTTTGTCAAGGTAACCTGCACCTCGCCATTCTTATACTGATGTGCTTCGATCACATTCCCATTCTCGTCTAACACCATTTCGTCTACATACTCTGAGACCAGGTCGCCGCCATCTGCCACTGCGATGGGTTGTGGGAACATTGCCATCGCAGCAGCGTCTCCGTTCATCTCTTCGCCCTCTCGCCATACGTGGTTCGACACCACCACGCCATCTTTTCCCAAAACCGTTTCCTCAAGGAACACCTGCTCCACCACACGTTCGTTCAATTTCACCATCACGCTGAAGGGGGAGTAGCAGGAAGCGAGTTGTCCGCCTCACGCGCTTTCCACGTTTCTGAGCAGTCCCAATCAGCGCCGTCTCACACGCGCCTACAACAGCATTCGCCAAAGAACACGTTCAGTGTCGCTGAAAAGGCGCATGGTGTTCACGACGCGTGAAGCCTCGCCATCAACCGCCTTCACGCGATACGAAGAGCATCCGCTCACCGCGCACACCAGCCCCATCCGCCATGCTTGCTGGTGCCCGACAATGGATCTGCTGGCTACAGTCGGGCCAGACAACTCGATTTCGCTCTTCCGCCTTGTTTTCGAACTCGTGTGGAAGCGGCCCAAAGAGGACCGTGACAAGATCACTCAGCTCTGCTGGCGGCCGGATGGTAGTTGTCGCTGTTGTCTTGCGTCGTGACGCTTGCAAGGCTGGGTGCTTGCGGTTGGATATGCATCGGGTATCATCAGGCTGCTGGATGTAGAGAATGGAGACTTGCTGCATACGACACGAGTCTCTGAGGCAAAAGCGGCTATTGTTGCCTTGCACTGGGCACAAGAGACGCTTGACACGACCCACACCTCGTTTGGACACCTGTGCAAAACATCAGGAGAGCTCGTTGCCACTCTGCCGCCTCTGGATCCACTTCCGACCACTGGGTATGCCATGTGACAGCTATGACCACTGTTTCATTTCACAAATGCGTAGACGTGTTTCTGCAGCGGTGCAACTGCGCAAGCAAGCGCAACGAGAAGTGGACACCTCCATCAAAGGCCGTCTGATCGAAGCATCCAACACGTGTCGTGCGAAAGACGTGCTAGTATCAGTGAATAGCGAGGGCACGCTCAAACTAAGGTAGCGGAAGCATCATCCCACTGCTGATGGTGTTGTCTCGTGGATCAGCCTGCTAGGCGTATTTCACCTTGGGCCCATTCAATTGTCAGAAGTGACGAAAAATCCTGTAATCACGCTTTGCTAGCGTACGCCGGCTCATCAAACCATCGCTAGGCCGAGGTGCGTCAAGTGTGCATGTCGTCTGACTTGACACACTTGTGCGTGCTCACTTGCAACTGTATACACGTGCTAGCCATTCCGGGATTCTTCCAATGCTACCAGGAGCTATTTGCTGTGGGCACTCGCTCCAGCACGCTCAACACGCTGCTGCACGAGCTGTCCAGCACAGTAAGCGCAATGCAAACACGATGGCGCCAAATATGTGAAGCAAATGCACGTAAATACGAGCGTTTGCAGCAGCTACTATCTGACCACGAAGCGGTGGGCACCGTGCCATTTATCATGATCGACGCGATGGCCAGAGGCGTGGTGGGCCCTGGTTTTGATCAATTTCTTCATCAGGATTTGACCGAGCGACACCTGAAGCAATGGGAGTCGGTCGTGCGAACCGGACACAAGGAGCTGACGGAGCTGGCTACAGTTCGTTTGCAAGCGATTGGCGATCGACTTCTTGCGGTGTTGTCCGACTTCATTGGCTTTGGATGCGGCGACTACCGAATGAAAGCAATCGGACTAGACGTCGCGGTGGTTCGTGAGTGCGTACAGCTGTGCACCGGCATGCTCGGCCTTTCCATGGAAGCAAGCGCCGTCATCAGGCTGGAAAGTCGACGCTTTCATGAATTTCTGAAATGGCTGCGTGCATTTATGCGTCTCACGGCAACTGAAGGCGGAGACGATGCATCCAAGCCACCACCAGACATTGACTACCAGCTTGTGATGGATTTCATCCAGCAGTCGTTTGCGCAAGATCCTTTATACACATTTTTCAATACCAAGAATGACGCTTCGCCCAGGGCTTTCGTGGACAAGAAGGATCCTAGCTGCATCATTTTGCCCAAGCATCTTGCGTTGTCTGATACCCCGACCATCAAACGCACCATGGAGGAGTTGCAAAAGCATTGCTGGCAAATGCTAGCCATGGTGGGCAACCGCTTTGCGCACGAGAACAGCATAGCGCACGTCGGCGCTATACACGTGGAGCAAATCAGCGACAACAGTAGGATGGACATTCGTTCTCGCGTCGAGGTAGTGGAGTTGTGTTTGCACGTTGTGTTCGCCGCTCACTCCCTCGCACTCTAGTCTGACCTGGTGTCTTTTGACGTGCTCTTGCAGCGCGAAACCCTGTGTAAGTCTGATCTAAAGAGCTTCGATAGCGTGTTTACCATTGCAGTTAGCGTCATCCGACTCGAGGTCGTTGATGGCACCGTTGCGACACACAAAGCCTCGGTTCTTCTCCCGCTAAAGACGTGCATGCGCGATGCTGTCTTTTACGACCATGAGCTACTTACCTTGCTATTCGATGTGGCGGTCGAAGGAGGATGTGGGTGGTACATTGGTGTGTGTGCAGCGTGTAATCCTATGCAGGCATTCAACGCTTCTTTGGGACATTCAAGTACACTCAACTGGCGTATGTTGAAGGGGAAGTAGAGGCGTCTCTACCAGCGAGGAATAAGGTGTGTTGCACAGGTATCATCTCGGTGTGTTGACATCATGCACGCGTATACAGCACACCACGTTGCAGCTGCAAGCGGCGCGACAACTGGAAATATACACGAGCTCCGATGCAGCACAGAAGCCGACATTTCTGGCGGTGAATGGCAGGCATAAGCGTCGGATAAGTGCGGTTCTGAACGCCAAGAAAATGGTGCTGTATGAAATGCACGCGCACGAACAATCTGCTGGAGCGGCATCGGAGATGACCGATGCGTAAAGCTAGGTGGCATCTGAAGAAGACAGTGAAGCGAAAACAATGAAGAGAAGAAGAGAGAAGTGAAGCGAAGCGAAGATGATGAGAAACACGCATTGTACTGATTTTAAAAAGTATCATCATCAAAGCCAACAGCACCAGCTTGGCCTTCATCCGGGCCTTCAAAGCCTTCCTATGTCAACGAGTCAGCCAGTGGTTGTAGAATGTGGCGAGGCGGGACGAAGCGGGACGGAACGAGAATATACCTCGGTGCTGTAGAGAATCTGCTGGATCTGACTGAGCGTAGTGATAACGTCCTCTTTTCCCGCGGACGCATCCATCTGCGACTGCACGAGCAATTCGATTTCCCGCAATTTTTGGAAATAAAAATCACGTTCCTTTTCGAGACCGTCCACGGTGACACGCATCTCAGCCATCTGTCGTGTTAAGTCTTGAACCATCACACTGGAGGCAGCCGGACTCTGGGCTCGTGCACCCTGAGCGGACATCCGACCGCTGACACCGCCAGCAGCCATCAGGCTTCCGGTGCCCGGCCGCGAACCAGTGCTACCAGCGCTAGGGGCACGCTTGGTAGCCGGACCACGTGCTGTCATGCCATTGCCAGTACTAACACTGCCACCGCTAGCGGATGCAGAGCGACGAGAAACCGCATCGTATTCACCGCCTGGGAAGTAGGTATCCCAGAACTTTTTTAGCCATTGAGCAAACTCCAGATTGTCCTGCATCTTGCACTTGACCAGTCTTGTCACAGGGAGTGTTTTGTCGACCTTGTGTTTGTCGAAGCTCGACTGTAGAATCTTGAAGTTGTTCACATACTCATATTCCATCTTGGGGTTGAACTTGACACGTGCCATCTGTACGTCACCGTATATGCTGTCCATGATCTGGCAGTAGGCACCACCTGTATGGGAGGTGAGAAAAGAGAGAGAGAAGTGGGCGGGGGAGGAAGGGGAGCGGGAGGGAGGGGTGAGGAGGGGCAGAGGATGGAATCGAGGTGTGGCATACCGGTGCCTAGCTGTTCAATCTTCTGGATGTTTGTTTGCAGCAGATCGTTGATCCACATCAGGAGGTCGGTTCTGGATTCACCCATGTTGAAAGATGACGCGATAGACGGAGAGGGATTGGAGACGAAGCGGCACTTTGTAGAAAAGACACGAGCACACAGTCAGCCACACGCACACACACACACGCGCACACGCACACAAACGCGTATCCACACACGTCAGACGGGCGACTGAGCGTGAGCGAGAACGAAGAAGGCACAGGCGGTCGAAAAAGCCAACGGGAACCGCCGCCACCACGACCACCGCCTCTGCGTATACGTGTTCTGCTGCCACAGCGTTGTTCTATTTCCTCCCTTTACAGCCCCGCCTGCAGGTTTATTCGGCTGGAAAGCTCGGCCCGTGCCTGTTTGATCTCCTGTGCATGTGTGGTTGGGGTGGTGGTGATAGGCGTGCGAAGGTGCGCAGACAGGACGCATACCTGTAGAAGCTCTTGGTGAGCATGTGGACACTCACGAAATGTAAACAGACTCCATCCGATGCTGGCTAGCGAGTAGCATCCGAGCCATACCAGCAACAGCCATGGGATCTATGCGTGGGACCGCATCTGTTACGCTGCCCATTGCCACCACCACCACCACCACTGCTGCCACCCACCACTGGCACTATCTCGCGTTGCACAACGGTAGAAAGTGTGAAGGGCAAGCATTCAGCGTGTGCCATCAGCCAAACAGTTCCTAGCGCGGTGAAGAGCGCACTCGCTTCTGTCGCCTTGGTCATGTTTCCCTGAAATGTTGTGTGGACATTTGCCAGTCCAGTTCGCGTGGATCTGCGGCTTGCATCGCTGAAACCTGCGCGCTGTCGTCAACACCAATACCAACACCAACGCCGCTAGAACCACAATGACGACCCTTCTGGTGGCAAGACGCGTGAACACGTTTGCGCGTACGCGTCCTGTCCACTTCCAGCGCTCGTTCACCGCTTCCACAAGCACCTTGTCGCGTTTTCAAAAGTATGTTACGGAATTCCGAAAAGCGCCAGGTTCCCATCTCACCTCGTTTTTCATCCTGCATGAAATCACCGCACTGCTGCCGCTGCCGGTGATATTTGCGATGTTGACCGTTGCACCCATCCCTGTGTCCGACGAGATGGTCGAGCGAGGCAACAAGTTTGCCGGCAAAGTGCTCGGCTACACGGGCATCAACATAGCGCCAGAGAGCCGTGTGTGGATGAACATTGCGGCAAGCTATGCCATTGTGAAGGCTGGGATGCCGCTGCGACTAGCACTGAGTGCTTGGATGACGCCTTGGTTCGCAAGATGGTGTGTGGGCCCTGTGTCGCGACTCGTGTGGCGAAAGAAATCAGGCCTCCCGCCCTCTTCGTAAATCCTCGCAATACTACTTTTTATGCTGCTCCTGCTGTTTTAACGCTTTGCGCAATACATTCAGTCGGTCTACGCAGTGAGCTTTGGCAATAGACAGCACACACTCCGCCCACCGCCCACTCTCCTCCTTGATCTCCCGTCTTGCTGCGTCCTAGTTCACGGCAAGCTGATCAGGGGTACACGTGGATGCTGCCGGTTACCTCCATGCTTTCACCAGGCTCTACAAATCCGGCAAGACACGACCACATGCCACCGGGCCATCCCCGTTTCCGTCCCAGCAAACAGCGCTGTCCGTCACTACTCACCACACACACAATCACCACTGGATCTAGCGACAACATAGAGGTGGGGGTCATTGTCGATCCGGAAGAGAGTTGGCATTGGCTTACCGACACGTGGATACGATACATTGCGCAGTTGTTGGTGGGTAGGGCAGTCTGACGCCTCCGCACAGCACTTTCGTTTGTAGCCCGCATCGATAGAAACTAAATCCTCGCCAATCCATTGATCACCTGCTGGGAAAAGATGCACGCAGCCCTGTACCCGTAGGATTGCCACACGTGGAGCAGAAACGGTTAGACTGGTTCCATTGTAGCACAGAGCGGGCCAACGCGTATAGGGACGCTTCCTGGGGAGCAAGCAAAAATGCATTTGGTCGGGTGCTCATGAAAGCAGCATTCTTTGGTTTCACGGCAGCCAGATGGTCATGGAACTGCAAGGCCCTTGCCTTCATCATGCCCACATCGAGTGCCCAGCGTGCACACGGAGGGCGTGTCGCTTCCTCTTCACGAACCGACTCTTCCACACCCAGTAGCACTAGTTCGACTAGCTGTTCGGTAGTTGGAGCACTGTGAGTGGCGTCAAACGGGTTTCCCAGGAACGGACGCAGCTCCTCGTAGGAAAGCCAGGCGATATGCACGCGTGGCACGACAGTAGTGTCACGACACAGGTTTCCGTGTGAAGGCGATGTGGTTTGTAGTAGTGGCTGGTCGCCATTTAACAGCAGGAAAGTTGACCGAGACGAAAGGAGCAGACGTGACAAGAAGGATGGGTCGTTGCGTCGCGTGCTCACCCTACGCAAGCATCAGGAAGGACAGCGCACCGTAACGCACCTGTCCAGCGAACCGCCGGAGAAGTGGATGGGCGGTGGAGTGGTGTTTGCGGAGTGGAAGCCTAGTGGCGAATGCATGCGAAGCGTGCGTGAAGCGTGCCAATGCCAGCCGTTCACTGTGGCAACGCGGTGGAGTGGAAACCGCGCTGGAAGAATGGCCATTCGCAGGCTCCATCCGTGGATGCTGATTGTGGCAAAGTGTGTGGGCAGTCGATACTATCTGTTTGTGAGCATCGAAGCAGCGGGCGTGGTGCTCAGCAACTCCTTGCCATTGCCACGGAATGTTGCCAACAAGTAACGGTGTGATGTGTATCATCACTTCTTGTTCCATCCGTTTCTCCGCACAAAGTAGTGTCAATGCAGTTGGCGTCTTCGGCATTGAAGGCTTTCTCGTTCGGAACTTGTTGCGGTTGCTGACCCTGCTGTTTGCAGCTACCGCCCAATGGATGGACTCAGCACGGACGAGCTTCGCCAGAAGGTAGCTGGACGCAAAGCGCGAGAATGTATGCGTACTGTGGTGCTGTGGCGAGAGTAGATCCAGGCGTTGGAAGTGTTAGAGCACGAGTTGGAATCATTGAAACCCAGTGCGGTAATTAGCGTGTTTCTTTCGACACGACTCTGCTCACATGGAGCAGCGGGTGTATGAGAGTCTGGTGCAAGACTCGCGCGTCTTCTTTCTTGCAGAAAAGCGATACGTGGTGGAACGGAACGTGGATGGTGCGTAGCGGTGGTGGAAAGCATGGGCAGGCGCGCAAAGAAAGCGCTGACGAAGACACATGTG